>WSTK01000031.1:0-138680 GCA_019616945.1 Ceratobasidium sp. 414
CTTTGGGTGCTCCAAAAATATAGAGAGCGCGTGGGAGCAAACCCGGCGCTCCGGAGCCCGGCACGATTTTGCCGACGTGGCGCACGCCATGCGGTGGGGCCCTCCACATGCTGCTCTCAGGTACGTATATTTACAACAATTGGCTATTCACATGTCGGCTTTCGTCTCTCCGAAAAGCCTTGACAAATTCTATTTCGCATGTAGGGTATGGTCCGATAGGACCCGGGTTCGTGATGTGGCGGGCAGTTGCTGAACAAGGGCAGACACAGGATCACGTCAGGAAAAACCGGGAAAGCAAATTCCAGTGAATTTGCCCGGTTTTCCCCCATTTTCCCATTTGCTTTTCCCTGGGGTTTAAGACAGCTAATTTACCCAGTTATTCCCCATTTACCCTTGGCAAACTAGGGCAAATTTGCCCAAATCGCACTGCCTGGGGGCAAATCAAGGCAAATTTGCTGTGATTGCACAGCCCTCAGGGTTGATAGCGGTTAACAGGCCCCGGTGGCAAATTTGCCCCGGAGGTTTTTCCTGACGCAGACGGTCTCCGCCTTGTGTTATCTCTGGTTCTCGTCAACATGCTCATGTAACACGCCTTAAAAATACCACCCTTCGGCATCACGTATCGGCCAACCGCTATCATGTTCCACGATTAGTGCACCAACCGTGTGACCTTCACGTGCCACCCGACAAGCCTTTCTTGGCGCTGCGTGAGGTATTTCTGTCGCACGACCACGCCGTGCCACCTATGATGTGATTGTACGCACATGGCTAGTTGTTTTGCGTGCAGAATAGTGGAATCGCGCTGTGGTTGAGAGCATACACCCGTGTGTAACCGTGGAAGGGTGCACGACACGATTGCGATACGCACTCAAGGCAAGTAATATAAATACACTACTTCCCTTGTATAGGCGCTCTTACACGTACTAGCTCATTGCAGCGATGTACGTTCTGCCATTCTTCGTGCTTGCGTCGGTCTCGTGTGCTTCTCCCCTCACCACCAGTTTCAAGACTCGTCATACGTTGCACGAAGTCCCAACCGGATGGAAGGCCACCGATCGTGCTCCTGCAGCACACCTAATAGATATGCGGATTGGCCTCAAGCAGGCGGGGATGGCGGAGCTGCTGTCGACGCTTGCAGAGGTGAGTGATCCGACGCATGCGCGGTATGGGAAGCACTTGTCCAAAGCGTGAGTGCAAATTTATTTTAGGCCGAAATAAATTCATACTCATGGTGAAAATTGTAGTGAGGTTGACGAATTAGTCGCTCCGCGCAGCGAAACCGTCGAGATCGTTGAGAAATGGCTTGACACTCACAACGCCAAGGTCACCCGTCGTTCCCCCGCCGGAGACTGGTTGCACGTCACCGTCCCTGTAGCCCGCGCAGAGCAGATGCTCAACACCCGCGTATGTGCCCCCCACCTCCTACAAGTTCACTATTTAAGTTCCTTCGTTCACGCCGTAGTATAACGTCTACCGCCACACCTCCGGCAGCCATATTGTCCGCTCCGAGTCCTACGCGCTACCCCGCTCGTTGGACTCGCACATCGACCTCGTCCAACCCACAACGTTCTTTGGCAAGCACAACGAGGGCGGGCTCGAGAAGCGCGCGTCAACGTCGTTCGTTGCGTCAGGGACCCAAGAAGAGGGTGGCGCGGCGTCAAGTTGCGATTTGGAAATTACGCCGGCATGTTTGAGAGCGCTTTACAAGTGAGTCACAGGCAGAGGTTAAATCTTTGGGGAAGACGCTGACGAGATTGGTTGGAGGACTCACGCATATACCCCGGTGTCGACAGCGAATAATTCGCTTGGAATTACCGGATACCTTAGTGGGTGTCAAAATAACATTATAAGCTAATCGTACTGATACTAATATATAACACAGATGAATACGCTGGCAAGGCCGACCTGCAGAAGTTCTATAAGAAATATCGGGCGGACGCTGTTGGATCTACGTTTACGGTCGAGCTGATCAACGGGGGGAAGAACACGCAGTCGAAGCCCGGCGATGAGGCCAGTCTCGACGTTCAGGTAAGTGTTCTAACATGTATTGATCAAAATTGGGCGTTAATATTATGTTTCCAGTACGCTGGTGCGATCTCTTACCCCACCCCGAATATCTTCTATTCAACCGGAGGATCTCCTCCTTATATCCCTGATGAAAACTACCCAACCAACGAGAACGAGGTGAGCAGTTTTTGGACCCATTAGATTGTGGGACGAACAATGAACGGGACTGGTAGCCATACCTTGAATGGGTAGGCTACATGCTCAACAAGACCACATTGCCGAATACCATTAGCACCAGCTATGGCGAAGATGGTGAGTAATTGCTTTCAAGCTGGGGGTTATATTAGTTACCTATTTTGGTTGGGACTTCAGAGCAAACTGTCCCCCTCGACTATGCGATCCGTGTTTGCAATGATTTTGCCACTCTCAGTGCTCGCGGCGTCAGCATCCTCTTCTCTTCTGGTGTGCCCGTCCATACCAATATTTTCTCCCACCGATGGCTTATACTCCTCTAGGTGACGACGGTGTCGGCAAGGGTACCTGCAAGACCAACGACGGCACTTCTCGCACGCGCTTCCAACCCGCTTTCCCCGCCTCCTGCCCCTACGTCACTGCTGTCGGCGGGACTCATTTGACCTCCCCTGAGGTTGGCGCATTGCTCTCCCAGGGCGGCTTCTCTAACTATTTTCCACGACCAAGCTGGCAGAATACGGCGGTCTCTACCTTTTTGACCTCACTTGGTAGCACATACGATGGATTATATAACGCCACTGGACGAGGCTTCCCAGACGTCGCTGCACAAGCTGAACACTTCCAACTCGTGATCAATGGATTACCAGCCGCGTTGAAGGGCACATCTGCTTCGGCCCCCACGTTCGCAGGTGTCATCGCCCTTCTCAACGATTACCGCATCTCTCAAGGCAAGCCTTCGTTGGGGTGGCTGAACCCGTGGTTGTACGCCAAAGCGGCGGGAGCGTTAAACGACATCACGTCGGGAAACAATCCTGGGTGTGGAACCGAGGGGTTCACCGCGTGGGTTGGGTGGGATCCTGTGACGGGTCTTGGGACGCCGGACTTCGTAAGGTTGCAAGCTGTGGTTTGAGTGTATAAATGTCGGGCTGAACGACCCAGACATTGCTCGAGCGACTTGCAGTGAATATCCTTGTATTATCTCAATGTCCACGTATTCTCACTGGCTTTTAGCTCAACGCAAACCTAAGCCCGGTTGTCTGAGCGTGCGGACAGATTGCAGTGCCCTCCCTGATTTCCTCGATAAGGTCATGTGCGCTTGGTTTGCACTTTTCCTGTCGGAAAATAGCGCCGGGTTGCCCTTTGGGCGAAATACCGACAAAGATTTAGAAAAGTTCGTAGTGCCACATCTAAGCCACAGGTTCAGCATGGCCCCTAAAAACCCCTTGAAATAGCTATATGACTCGATATCAAGGGTGCGGACACGACGTATGTGGGGTTTGAGTGTTTGCAGGTCGTTCTTGGTCTTTGCTTTGTATTTAGGGGGGATTATGCAGCTGAATGATTCATCATGCGGATCGTATACGTGTACGTGAATTAGACTGCCCCGTGTACGCTCTAGCAGAAGCCTGGTTAGGCCATCAGGAGTGCTTGGACCAATGTCGACATGAGTCCACAAGTCCACCGTATCTGTTGCAATCTGTCGCCAGTAGGTACAAACGCAAGAAAAATCATAGGCGCGGAATTCTTCGCTGTGTACGCAGTACGTCCTCGAAAGGCCAAATATGCCGGAGAAAATCTCGGCTGGAAGCACGTTTATGTGAACCAAGCTAGTAGATCTGTTTCTCGTTGCGGCCAACGACATACGCCCATTTCGCAGTTGATCCTCCTCCGAAACCAGGGATTCAAGTTCCGAGTCAATTGTAGTAAATAAATTCTCTTGCACAGAGCATCGGGGGGAGCGGCACGAAGGTTCAGCGTAAGCCGTACAGAGAGTAGCGCAAGCTGTTAGGTAGGACTGGACCGTTTCGGCTAGTAGGGTGCGCGCAGCCTTCCATTCACCTATAGCGAGCTGAAGAGCGATGGCGGGATTGGAAGGAGGCATACGATATGGCTGGGCTGCGGAGATGGGGATGGTAGGGTGTTGGGTTCTACCCGCTCACATAATTTGCTGTTGTTTGTTCCTTCTGCCACTGTAAAAACACGCTGATGACCGTAAGCCTGTGTAGCAGTGGGTTCCCGCTAATACCGTAGTCGAAGCGGTTGGAGCTTCCGTTGTCGCACATTGAGCGTTGCCCGCCCAGGGCAGATCTTGCTTGCGCTGCACTGTTGGAGTTGTGACCAGATAAAGTTATACGGCATGATTCAGAATTTCATATATATATCTGATACTCTCGTCAAACCTATAGCTAGCACGATCGGCCGAATCACAGATAACAGAGCGCGTAACATGCCAGGTACAAGATGAAACACTGCGCATTCATACCTACAAACGTCTAATCTACAACTAGGGCGCTCCGTGGAACATGGTGCGACAAGGCAGCTGCTTGGTCGAGTCTGTGTCTGAGATAGAACATTGCAATGCGGGATATATCTCCAACAAGGAACCCCGTATGCGGTTCAGCTCCCCCCGCCGCGAGGAGCATTGATAAGGTACCATACAATTTTCGAGGCGCAGGTGCTTAGTACCGTGCTCGGCAACAAAGCCCTTCAGCCCTTCAAAGTTGACCGTGCAACCCAGAAGTGTGACATTGGGCGGGTCACAGGATGTTGCTTGAGCGTGTCCTCGGTTGGCGGTTATAACGAATTTGTGTGCTATAAAGGTACGCAGGTGCCGAAGGGGGTTTAAAAGCGATGCCAAAACGGAAGGCGCCAGGACGTCTTTGCATCTGAAATAGAGTACAGTAACCAGTGAACGGTCAAACAAAGCTGTAATTCCCTCGTGCGTTCGAGGAGTTCCTCCGATTCCGACACTGACCTCGGCAGGTAGAGTAATCAAAGGCAATAGTAGCAGCAGACTGTCATCTTCCAAGTGGGCCAGATTCAGAACGTTCAAGTGGGGTAGCGAGATAGGAACAGGTTGTTCTCCGTCACCCGGGTTGTGGACGCTCAGCCCCCCGAGCTTCAGTGTTTGTAGTGCTGGGCTTGCAGATAGGATGCAGACAAGTTGTGCCGCAGACACAGTAATATTGCCATAGGAAAATTGAAGCCGGAGGTCCACGAGGCCATGATAAACCTTGCTATCCCAGTCAAACCAAACATTTTGCAAGTGGAGCGCGCTAAGAGATGGTAGTGCTTGTTCCGTTTGCCCTGATAATCCGATACTCAATCCATCGGCGTCTGTGCTGGGCCAGTCGGGGTCAAGCAGTTGGTATATCGATAGTGATCTTGGAAGAGTTGCGTCACCATCTCTAAGCCACAGAGTGAGCATTTCGCCAAAAAAGCTACTAGAATTGTATGGCGCCATGTCGAGTGTGCGGACACGGTGTATATGAGGGGCGAGTAGTTGTACCCTCTTGATCTTTTCCAGGCGAGTGGTTAATGCCGGACCTGGTTCTTGTACGTGCACGTGAAGCACACTATTTCCCGCGCGCTCGAGCAAGCGCCGAGTTAGAGCTTTAGGGGTGCCCGAACTGATATCGATGTGAGTCCACAAGGCCGGCGTGTTGATCGCGAGCTGTCGCCAGTACGTGCACACAGAAGTGAGATCGTACAGACGAAAATCTTTGCTGTGTATGCAGCATATCCTCGAAAGAGCGAATATACGAGTAAAGATCTCGGGTGGGAATGCGTTTATGTGGACCAGCGTCGTAGACCTGTTTCTCGCCTTGGCTAGCGATATTCGCGCGTTGTACAGCCGACTCTCCTCATTGGTCAGACGTCCAAGCTCGGAATCAATCGCGTTGAGGGCACCCTCCAGCACGGTGCGCTCGGGGGAATGGTGTAGGGGTGAAATACAAGCATCACTGAGGGTGGCACAAGCTGCTTGATAGGACACGATCGTCTTGGCTAGTAGCTTGCGCGCAGTTTTCCATTCGGACAATGCAGATTGGATAGGATTCATAGTGCGGATGTGGGATCCCAGAATTTAACTCTGGTCGAGGAAAGGGCGTTTCCCTGTCTGCCTCCGTTGCACTTGTTTACCCAGGGTCCGCACCCTACAAATACCCCCGCGCCAAAATTTCAATCTCTCAAGTTGATACCACCTCGTCGGCTGATATTTGGGATCACTGTGACTGCCACTCAAGGCATCTGGCAGCGATCTTGAGCCGTATTATCAGCGAGGGAGAGTGAGAACCTCTTTCACCCAAGATCGTAACGACCGGATGGTGTCGAGAGCGACCCGTATGGAAGGGATATCTTGTTGGTTTTCATAGATTTTGTATGATATTGTGAATGAACATTGCAATGTGGTGTCCTGGGCGTTTGATGTGCGATGCGAGTGTTTGAGATAGCCGGTAAACGGGTTAGCGTCTCGTTCTAGCTCGCTGCACTCAGGTGATACAACATGACCTACACTCAGGGCTGAACTAGTTACCAGTCAACCCTCCCATGTGTTGGACCAGTCGACGATATTTTTCACCTCTTGAGAACCGGCTACCTAATATAATATTAGCCTTTGAGAAGCTTACCTGACAACAGCGTAGGGAGGCTCCCATTAATTCAAACCACGAGAACTCGATTGTACCAGGAGGTAACTCGAGCCGAAACCAATTGGTTGCCCGTGAAACTTGAGGTATGTCGCATTGCAATCACCAACCGAAATAAAAGGGTCAAAATCAATTTAGAACTCGTTCAAATGGCATTCGGGATCTCCAAGCAACTAGAACCTAATTAATCCAAAGGGAAGCATCGTGTATATCTTGCAAGTTCGTTATGAAACGGAAAAAAAAGAACAGCTTGAAAAGCAGGAAAATGGATTTCCAGAAAAGTTCAATCACTTTTCGTGACACCGCACTCTCCACCCGGTCCTCCCAACGCGCCTAGTACTTGTTCCTCGCAAACCGCTTGTACCACGGCCGCGGCACAGTCGCGTTGGCAGCGTACGCATCGCTGGTCGTGGCCAACCCTGTTCCTCCACCGAGCTGCCTCCGATCATGGCGCCGCCCAAGACAGACGGTGCATCCGGCCAATATGAGGATAAGGAACGAGGCAAAGGTCATCCAGAACCCAGCACCGGGGTTGGTGTGAGCGGTGACATTGTCGAGTTTTGAGGCGCGACGTTCTAGCCAAGAGGTAAATAAATGAAAGGTAACGGGGAGGGAGGGAACGTACTGAGATATGCGAAAAGCGCAATGTCGCAAGCAAATGCGATAAGGACAAAGAATGCAGCCAGGAATGACACGAGTGAGGCGAACCTATTCGGTTCACAAAGATGTGGGTCAATGCTATATTTAGAAACTCTCGGATAGGGGGACCACACACAGAATGACCGTCAGATGTTGAGAGAAGCTCAGCAGAAGCGCGATCAAGATGACCGCCGCGGCTGTAATACATATTGCGTCAGTTCTAGCACGAGTGGAGCTGAAATTGAATGGAGACCTACAGATGGGGTGGAGCACGAGCCCGCGCGTCCAGGATGTGCTGACGTGTTCCTGGTCCCCATCTGAGGCTAGCATGTCGACTGTGTATCCGTGCTCTGTGGAGTGACCCATTAGCAATTGGCGGTTGGAGGGGCGAGGGGAGAGGGGCTCACTCGAGGGGCTGCACGCAAAGTCACCGCTCCGCTCGACGCGGTAGCAGTAAGACCAAACTCCAAGCTGCCACGGGCGTGTAAATGAGCTAGGTACAGGAAGGGATGACAGGGGGCACTCACTCTCAGCTCGCTGACAGCTTGGGACGACCCCGTGTTGGCCGCACCATCAAAATGGACGTGTGCAATATCGAGGGCAGGGACATAACGCAACGAAATCGACACCTGTGATAGATGATTGATTCGTAAATGCACACTCTAGAACCAGCGCATGGCACCGGCAAACGACGTACCAAGATCTGCAGCACGAACGCCGCAACGAGGAAGAAGATCCCTGCAATAACATCAGCAACAGTACAATATACTGGACAGGGGGCTCACCAGGAATGCAGAATACACGAGCCATGGCGGGTGGTGGGTGAGCGCAAGATCGCAGGGGCTTTGAGGCGTCCTAGTTCGCCGCGTGGTGTGGCCGAGACGTGCAATATCATGTCGGAGCCGACTCGCTTCAAAACATGTGACCTCATATTATGTCATGGGTCTCGTCAGCTTGGCGCTTATTTGCCTCTACTCGCTACCACCATGGCGCAGCGGCTGAAGAAGAAACTGGACAATATGGGCGTCGACCCGTCGAACTCGAAGCTCATGGAGAACTTTTGTCTGGTAAGTGTGCAGTGGCTACTATTTTCCATTGTTTAATATTACTAGATCGGCACCCCACTCCCGTCGCTGGCCAACAGCAAAGATGCCAACGAGTTTGTCCCCGTGTGGAAGCAAGAGGTGTGCGCTGCACCTTAATTTTAATCACGACTCTCATCTACCATCCTCAGTTCTCATAGGTCCGCGACGAACAAGGCCGACGGCGTCTCCATGGCGCGTTCACAGGCGGGTTCTCAGCTGGATATTTCAACACCGTCGGCTCTAAAGAAGGTACGCCAATCCCATTACCCTCGCGGAGCTCTCACTCAACCTCCCGATATCGCAGGATGGACACCCTCGACGTTCAAATCTTCTCGCGCAAACCGCGCGTCCCAAAAGGCCTCGCGCCCAGAAGACTTTATGGATGACGAAGACCTCGCCGAACTTCGCGACTCGCAGAAACTTGTCGACACCACCGAACCCTCCCACCCCGCACCATCCGACTCGAATGACATTACGAGCGCCCTTCAATCGCTCACACTCCCTGCGTCCGACTCGCCTGGCGCTCAGCTGCTGCGCAAGATGGGCTGGAAACCGGGCCAGGGTATTGGCCCACGTGTGTCGTACACGCGGAGGAGACAGCAGGATATCGAAGCAGGAGCTGTCAAAGAGGGCGCGCCGGAGGATCCAGAGGCGGAGAAGCATTTGTTTGCGCCGAGGGATACGCCAGTGTTGTTGTTCCGGCCCAAGGAGAATGCACATGGGTTGGGGCATGTTGGGCCGGTGAGGTTGGGCGGAGAAGCGGTCGGCGGAAAGGAAAAGGAGGGGCCGAATATTAGTAGTGAGTGGTGAAATTAAGTTGCTAATGGTTGGTTGAACGTAAACGTTCGCAGCTGGTTTCGGGCTCGGCGCGCTCAACGATGCTGATGACGACGACATTGACGTCTATGATCCTGGCGCGATTGCTCGAACCACCCGCATGGCCTTTGACGAAGCAGACGACGCAGACACAGACGGACATTCGCGTCGACGCCCTCTCACCCTTTCCAATCAGCCCCAAACTCAATCCTCAACAATATCCCATACGGGCGGGAGATTCACAGGACCGAGCGGCAAATTTAACTCCGGGCGACCGGTCTTGGCTGGTTTTGTCCTGAGCGAGGCGCCAGTGGGGCAAGACGAGTGGCTCCCGCTGCCGGATGTGCCCACCGGGTGGGTTCCGGACCCGAGGAGGGTGTGGGAAACGCCTTCAGGAGAAGAGGCCAAGGAAGAGAAGGGGGCGGGGAAGGCTAGCGAGACGCAGGCGCAAGACGGAAAAGGTGGATGGAAAAAGGCGCCAACAGCCCAGGAGGCAAGTCTATCCTCGCTTGCAAACTCTAACATTCTCTAAATATAATACACCTCAATCTAGCGCGGCACCCAACTAGGCGAACCCACCCTCCCCCAACCTAAAAAATCCGTCTTTGACTACCTCTCCCAGAAAGACCGCGATCGTCTCCAAAACTTTCGCAAAACACCCGGTGACGCCCCACCCGCCCCACCCAAACCAGCTGTCAAACCCCGGATCGCGCCTACGACTGCACCCACAGCCAAAGCCGCGCTCCTCGGCTTCCAACCGTTCACATCCGACCCGCTTCGACAAGCTCGGTACACGGCGTACCTCCAACACTTTGCGTCCCCCGTCTCGACTTTGGATCCGCCCGGGCTAGGTCTACTGCCCGATCAAAATGCCGAACAGTTCAACAGGGAGATGGAAGATTATGCCAAGGCTGCTGCGATCTTTAAGCCCGTGAGCGGGGCGATGGCCGGCCGGTTCGTCGGCGCGAGTGGGGGGAGCGTGGTCGTCGGTGGGCCAACCGTTGGAGAGGGGGGGCTGTACCAGCCAACATTTGACAAGCAGGATCAAGGTAATTCATCTACCAAGTCTCGGCCCCTATACAATTAATATATGGCATTCAGATTCGACTCAATCGACAATTACAATCCCAATCGAAGAACAAGACCCCAAAAAGAACGCCGCGCGACACGGAATGTACGGCCCGCTCACTCACGACGTGCAGCCGTGGTACCCGCACCGACTGCTCTGCAAGCGTTTTGGCGTGCGCGATCCCCATCCAGATGGCCCGCCGACGGCCGCGGCCAAAACGTGGGAGGAGCAGGTCGGTGTAGCTCCGACGGCCCCTCCTGCGACTGTAGATTTGGCGGACGTGGAGATGCGGCCTCTGGACGCCGAGGGAGAAGGGGAAGAGGAAGGTGAAGATTTGGGACCTAGAGATCTGTCAAATGTGGGGCTAGGCGAGGACCCGCATCAAGGCGTTGACACACTCACGTACGTCCGCCCCGCGATGGATGTCTTCAAGGCGATTTTTGCGAGCGATGAGGAAGATAGCGAGGATGAAGATCAAGGAGCAAAGATGAAACCGGAGGATGCGCCGGTCTCTGTCCTAGATGCAGCGCTTCGACCCGCCAACAACGGACCCGATGGGCCCGCAGACCTGGCCACGTTCAAACCAGTTTTCAACGTCCGAACCAAGGCGAAGGACAAGGACAAGGGGGAGGGGAAGGAGAAGAAAAAGAAGAAGGACAGGAACAAGCGCGCGGTGCTCTCGTTTGATGTCGACGAAGGGGCAGATGGCGAGCCTGAAACGATCGCGGCCAAGAGCAAGTCCAAGCGACGCGAGCGGGACAAGGATGCTGATCGAGCTTTGAAAAAGGCTCGGACCGAAGATGATGGCGAGGGGGACTGGATCGAGAAGCCTCCGCCCGCGTCGGTGTCCGGCGCCGGCGGGTCCGCACCCGTCGGCGGGATTGCAAATCCCGAGGCGGGCGGCGGGCTGCCGTCAGCAGAGAGGGGATCGGCGCGCACACGGAAACGCGCGATTGACTTTATGTGATCGAATGAGATTGTAGATCGCGCCATATCTAGGACGCTGTGCAAGCGATGTCAGGTGGTAAATTGTGAACCCCAGGGATCGCACGCGATGGTGGGCCGAGCGGACGATGCCGGTCAGACCCGGGGCGTCGTCACCAGGACGGAGAGAGACTTGGGTGATATTTGTGGTGATGATCAGGCCCACAGGGACGGTCGGATGCGGCGCCGAGGAGACCGGTGCAGGTGATTCCGGGCACGAAACCGGATTTGGCTGATGGTAAGCAGTGCGCGCTTCGTGATGGCATGATTGCGCCGCCTCAATCAGCGGGCGCATGCACTCGGTCAACAGCCCCCAGAAGGAGTCGTCCAAATGCTGCATAATGATCGCTCGTGATGCCCCGAAATGGAGGCGTATCACAACCTAGATGCGCTATGGTGGCACTCGACCAGCGCCCTCTATGCGATGTCATTCGCAACAGTGCGATATGCTCGCATCAGCTACATGCCCGCCTTAAAAGCCCGCACCACGCCTCGTTCCCTATAGACATACACTCCCTTGCCCTCCCTTCCCGAGCCGTCCGCGCCCCGCCTATCTCTCCCTGTTTGTTCGTCTGCACAGCATCCGCTCGCCAAACCTATTTCTACTCGCAATGTCTTCGTCTCAGCGCCAGCCCCGCCCGGCCACGACCCTGCCCCCCATCCGGAACCTCATCGACGCCGCGAACCAAGGCATGTCTGAATCGCGCTCCCACCCACAGGCACCCCACCCGCACTACCCGCCCACGCCGCCCACCGGGGTGCAAATGTACGGCCAAAACGTTCAACTGCCCCCGCTCGCGTCCCGCACTCGCAGCCGAAACGACCCCGCTTACCCTACCCCGCCCAACTCTGCTAGGTCTGATCGACCTGTGGCTCCGGCCAGCGGCTCGGGAGGAAGCCGGCGGCATATCTGTGCAGAATGTGGTCTGGCGTTTGACCGTCCGAGCAGCTTGCAGGTGAGTTCTTTCTCACATTTCTCGATGGTGCAGTGTCTGAAACTCGACTTGATTTCAGACTCACATGAACACGCACACCGGAGAGCAACGTACGTCACGCTACCCCGCTCGTGTACCACATCAGGACTGACAGACTCTGTAGCCTTCCAATGCCCCTACGATGGATGTGGTCGTCGCTTTTCCGTCAAAAGTAACATGCGTCGTCACCTCAGCACTCACGAGCAGCCGCGCATGACCGATGCAGACGATGCCGACCACTCCCGCCGGCACGACTGTGAATACGTCTTTTCTGTCGCTGGACAACGCTAAACATCCTCGCTCCTTTGCATCATTATTAATTATTTATTGCTCAATGGTTTCGGTTAACTTATGCGTTTGAAACGTTGTCTGCTCAAGTTATTTATATCTGGATCCGACTCTAACTTATTTGTCTCATCCGTTGCTGTCGCATTTCATTGTACATATTCGCATCCATCATCTAGCGATTATTTACTAGTTCTCCGATCCCAACGGTCGCGTTGGCTACGCATACGTTCCCTGAATCAAGAGTTGTTCAGCTGCTGCGGTACATTGGCATTGCCCAGCCTTTGACTTGAACCATCAAAAACTGTGACCCTCGTGCCACAACGTTTAGCCCATTGAATTAGACGAATGGGGAGTGGCGAACCCCGCAACGATATACCCAACCGAGTGGATTGACGTGTAGGCACCAAACCGCTATTTCCGTTTCAGACTCATGGAAGGTCGCTCGCTTGGGAGCCGAGACCCAGATAGTCAAGGCCCCAGGCCCAGCACGAGTTACCGAGGTTTGATGCGGAGATTTCATTATGGCGTAGTGGCCCTCGGCGGTCTTAAAGCCGGTTCAAGCGAGCAGATTTAGTTAATAAATAACCAAAGTAATGGCTCTGACAGTCGAAACTATCGAATAGTTTCAGATACATATGAAGAGATCTTCGAGACTTAATAATTTCTGAGGGCTTGACTCCGCCTTGATAGGCATCACCCCTATGAATCAAGTTGACAGTACTCGCCGGTGTTCCGGTCGCGAGCCTAGCGGCCCCTGGATCGACACCTGCGGCAACCGCGACCCCCAATCTTACATCGTCCCATATTCAGAAATTTCAGACAGTCCAACCTCCGAAGGGCAACGCTAATACATGGTACCATGACTTGAATATGCTATCCTAGACTCGGCGAGGGGCTGTGCATCCGCCGTATATGGGCTCTCCCACGCTACCATTTGACGACATACGGATCCGAAATTAAACGTGCTTCGTTGCACGGGAGCGGAATCTGTCAGTGGTCGATCTCATGCGGAATGGAGCAGGAACAAAGCTGCAGCACAGCTCATATACATCGTATGTACATCCCGACTTCCACATCGGTCCAACCCGTCGATAATTTGAAATACCGGTTGTAACCGACCGTCATCGTGGCTTGGGCTCGATGGGTTCATACATTCGAGTTGTATGGCTGCATCGCCTTGGTGGCGCGGACGCTATGGTTGTATGTGTGAATATCACTCTGGTTCTCACGGGGTTCCGATGTTATGATCCATCTTGCACCATCTCTATAGCCAAATTTGACCTTGACAACGTGTAAATCGGTATGATGTGGTAGCGGTGGGTATCGTAAGATCTCGTAAGATACCAACCTGGGTTAAAATCATGATTGATTGGGGCTAAACAGATGATATGAAGTGCCACTATAGGATTGATATAGAGACAACGCCCAAGGGGGCAGTGCGCCAGTCAACGATCAATCACGCACAGCTTGCGCTTATGGCCTCGTATTGTTCTGGTCGCCTAGACCATCAATCGGGAACGAGGGAGTGTAGATTGATTCCGGTCTTCTTTTTCAGTCATCATCTGGCCCAATCATGGGTATATGAGGCAGGGACGGTTGCGAGATATTGGTAAATGCGGGGCAATTAAGGTGTCATTGATTGACATTTATTGACATAGCCTTGGTTGTGTGGTACGACGTCTAGGCCAACGACCGACTCATCTCGTGAGCGATGGGCTGTGCATTAGGTAGCCGAGCCGAGCCGGCAGCGTCGGGATTTGTTTGTGAATGTGTGCATAACAAAGCGAGACATACGATAATACCGACAAATCAAGACAAGATAACAGGATAAATGACAAGCACCGCAAAACGAGATGTACGAGTGTGTTTGTGAGGGGAATTATATACCAGCCTCGAGCTCCCGGCGCACGACCTCTCTCACTTCCTTCAGTCCGAACGCTTCTACATCCCTGCTCTTGTGCGAGGTGGCTGGCGTTCCAGGTGTACGGAACCTCGATGGGCTAGGAGGCTTAGCGGCTCGCGCAGGGGTGGCGGGCATCTTTGCACCGGGACTCGCAGGCGCCTTCCCACCGACGACCTTCTTTGCGGGACTCGACGGCCCGGCAGCTTTCCCGGCGGTAAGTCCACTTCCTCGTTCGATCCACTCCTCTTTCCCAACAACGCGCACCCTCAGGAACTTTGGGCAAAGCTCCGCCAACATCTTCACCTCATCCTCCGCTTCGGCAGTAGTTACTCTCGACGCGCTGATAATCGCCCTGGTAGCCTCTCCAAGCGGAACAACTCGGCGAGTGGCGAATATCGCGAGCAGCGTTTCGGCCGCATCCGGCAGACGGGCAAGCAGGCATCGACGGCGTAGCTCGGCGGGTGTAAGGTCAGCAGTATGGATAGTGTTGGTTTCAGCATCGTAAGATAGGGTGACTGTGGTTGTTTTCCCGTTGGGTGTAGCCAAACCCTTCTGACGGAGACGCTCAGCGAGAGCAGCCTGGCGGGGAGTGGTTGGTGCGGACGGCGTGGAGCTTTTGTCCCTTTGGGGAGTTCGAGGTTCGAGGCCCGATTGAAATAGGACACGGTTGATACTCGGGGTGCATGGACGCGAGTCGCCCGATTCAGAGGCTGAAGATGGGTAATAGGTCGACGGTGTCGAAGGGGTCGGCGGCAGTGGAATCCCGGCAGCCCGAGTTGTTGGTGTCATAGGAGGCGCTGCGAATGGACGCTTGGTAATCGAAGGCGTCCCCGTAGCACTCCGGTGGACCGATGTAGGCGTCGCGAATATGCCTCCGGTCGAGCTCTTGGGTGTGGCAAAGGCACCCCTCGTGGCACTTGTTGGTGTTGAAAATCCGCCGTCACGTCGAGCAAAGCTAGGCGTGCTGATTGAGCCGCGTGAAGGGGTCGAGAACAGGCCTTTGGAAGGCGTCTGTATCGTGCGTAGTGTACTTGGTGTAGATGTGATGGGTATAGATGCCAGGGGTGGCAGGTTAGCCAGGGGGATATGTGGGACAGGGGTCGGAGACAGAGAACGCAAGCGTTTGGTCTTGCCGTTTGCCTTGGGTGTAACTTGCGAGGCCTCGTGGAGCTATAATGGCGCAACGTTTAGACAGAGTTGCCGCTACAAACACGACACATACCTTGACCCAGCTCTGCAGCTTTTCAGTCAGCTCCTTCCTACGGAGATGAGAATCCGCAGTCCATTTGGCGACCGCACTAAGTGCAACACCCGTCGACTTTCCGGGAGCAACCTCGACTTTGATCCCAACACCGTAGGCCGGAATGCGACGTCCTTGGGCTCGTTGCAACTGAGTTGTGGGCGTGACGATGAGACCCATCCCACCACGCACCCAGTTGGTCGGAGGTGGCGCCGGCGCCGGCGCGGGCTTCCGGGGCGTGCTGCTCTCCAAAAACGGGTTATCCTCGCTGCTATCTTCGATAGGACCTACAGCCCGCGCACTAGGCTTAGGCTTGTCTTCGGGTAGCGCATCACCGTCCCACTCCCAGAGCCAACACAGCCGCCGGATTTCTTCTGTGCCAAGGCGTGCACGCAAGCCGGCAGTCTCAAGAGCGACAGTGTTGGTTATTGCGGCGAGATGACCTGTTTCAGCAGACGGCGCACGTGAGGAAGTTGCCAGCGAAAGAGACAATGATGTTTCGATAGCCGTGTGAGCCGTGATTAGGCGCGACAGATGGGATGGAAGCGGTATGGATTTGGCACGAGGCGTCGCAGGAGATGATGGGCTAGCTGCGAGGCCGGCTGGCGACTTGGTTTTGGATGCGAGTGGGGAGGCCGACCTGTATCAACAGCAAACTTGTAAGTTCATGTGCACCATGAATAGAGGGTTGAACTTACAGAGCGTTTGTCCTCTTGGGAGTGGTTGTTTGAGGGCTGGTCGCAATGCGGCGCCGTTTCCCCGGTTTGGCACGACTCAGTGGAGAGGGCATTCTGTACGTTGTGTTTGTGGTATATCAAGTGCAAGTTTGGCGGCACAGGGCGTTGTCTCCCGTATGGCGAGCGGAGCTAATGATGCACGTTAATACATTAACTCGGTTAGCGAAGTAGCACCTACCACAGACTTTGTACGGCTTGAGACACGCGCAAAGTGTGTGTGGTCGCGGTCGAGACCAACAATGGAATATTGACCCTGAGGTCATGTGATCGCGTAAGCGCCGTTGTCCAAGCGCTATTAACAATTAAACCTTAACAAAGCCAGGTCATTTATTTGAGTAGGACCGACGAAAGATTTTTGGTCTAACGGGGGCAATCTAGCTATTGTGAGGGTGTTTCTACCTTGCGGGCCCGATTCTCGCGACATGCCAACTTTGATACTTGGGCCACGGCCAGGCATGTAGCCACCAGAGCCTGGAGGACCTCATATAGGAGCTGGCCTACCTGTAGCTCCTGCATTGTTACAAGGCGCACGTAAGTACTGTCCGGCCTCACTTGGCTCGTTATCTGAGCCTCTACTCCACACATCTTCTCCTATCCCTCGATTTATTCTAGCTAGCCATGGCTGACCTCTTCGGTGGCCGTTCTACGGTGGCGGTGAAACAGATCCCAAATCTTTCTGGCTCCCTGTACGCCTTGGCTGCGAAAGGCAAGGATAAGTTACCGCGAATGCTATACCCGCTGGTATGCAGTCAACCTTTCACCTCTGATCTTTCTTGTGTTCACCGTCTGAATTTAGATTGATCGGACAGCCTCTGCTATATACATCCACGAGGTCCGCGTCGCACATATCCGAAGAAAAACACCTCCCGGCTGTGATGTCGAAAAATACGCACGCAAGGGCTACGAAGATGCATTGTCCCGGTTGATTGAGTGGGTAAAAGAACCGCCGCCGTGTCTGTTTGAGGTGGTCCAATATGCACCATGGATCAAGTTTTGCAAAGATCTGGTTAGTCTCAGGCTATGTATGTAGGAGTGCGTCCAATCCTGACCGGAGTTTCCAGTACTTTTACTTGAACTATATGCTGGACGTCGTTAAACTCCAACCTCTGACCTTCACACCGGATTCCTTGCACACTGACCCTGCGATGATTACCCTGCTGCTCGACATAAAGAATCTCATCTGAAAGCAACCCTCATTTATTGAACCACTATTTAATCCTTGCCTCTTAGTGCTTGTGTTATATATCTCATGTGCCCACCTAAATTATGTCGATCCTCTCGTCTCATGCCCGATGACCCGTGCGCCTTACTGTAAAGCGTATAATTAGCATTATCTACGCGCATACACAGAGCGAATCTAAATATTATTTCAATTAAATTCGACTTACTTTCAACTAGCAGATCCCCCGCAAGTTCACCGCTTCCATGTGAGAGATTGTGAGCGTTTCATTGCATCAAGCTCCGAATATCTCGGCCGCACATCCCAACATCGTTGCTCGTCTTCGCTCGCTTGCTGCTCGGCGGCCGTCTGCTGGTGCGAACCTACGTGCCGCCCGGCACCACAACCATCTTCCACTTACTCGCGAGTGCTGTACCCGCACATCCATCTAGACCTGCGGAACTGACTAAGTCGATGCTATCGGCAAGATCGTCCCTGCTTCTAGTCTCTGTGGAGCCCAGTCAAACGCACCCTGGAGCTCGGCTGAGGTCGATGAGTTGGAGCTACTAAACGTTCTATATACCAAGCGACAAGAACTCTATCTTCTCGGGCTTAATGTTTGGTTAGTCAGTGCCGAGATTCTTCGAATCTATTCCTGCCGATTTCGACGAAAAAGACGAACGGGATTGTGCTCCGCGCACCACGGAGCAAATCGATTCGGACGGGGGCATGCACTAGCACTATCAATTAGACGATATTGATAAGATAGGCTAATTGAAAATACTCTCCAAGTGCTATAAAATACGGCTCGGACAATATATGCGGTAAACGGTTGAAACGAGCCTGAAAATGTATTTTAATCTCACTTGAGACCGATGAGGAATAGAGGCACCCATAGTGATACCATCACTAGAGCCATTCGTCGAGCTTGTCGTCGACTTTTATGGCTTTTCAAGAGATATGCTTGAGGATCGATCGTTGCGATTTCATCCTCCGTTCAGGAGGTAATCAACCCCTGTGAGTCTGTTGGGTTATCGAGCTTTAGTGAGCCATCGTCTAGACAGGAAAGTGAGGTGTAACCTAATCTCACGAACTGTAGTCTATCTACCTGGGAGTTTACTAGTTTCAAGAGAAGTGAGGCTGAGGAGGGACGATAGGGGCCAATCGTTTCAAAGTGTAACCGAGGTGTACCAATGACACCCTCGGTGCAAACTCGGACAACGTCTGATAATACACCTGAAGATGGATTTCGATAGTCGAAATATCGATTCTTCGGAATTACACCGTAAGAGATACTTCCGCCATAGCGGTCAATCGTGGCTGAAGCGAGCTCGCCCGCATGTGACTCCAACTTGTGGCTGAATATACGGGACAGGTTAAATTATCTCATGACGACACCAGATTCTACTACACTGGGCCAGAGTCGTTATCGATGACAGAGAAAGAAGGCAGGAGTGTTGGTAAGGTGGGATATAGGCGACGATCCAGTCTAGAACTATTTGATGAAGCCGCGAATGCTCTAGACACAGAGCAAGTGGGGCGGTAAATGCGCGCATGTAATAGGATCCGACACACACGCGCAAAGGCCGCAGAACCCATTCGGCCATTGGTAAACTATTACCCACACATTGGAAGACCATATAATTTAGACAAATAAGAAGAGGCTCGGAGCAAATATCCGGCAGACGAAATGCGACAAAAATGGCAGTTGAACGGACACGTGGGGTGGCTGGCCAATGGGAAATGACGGATGTTGAAGTGTAACGTTACATTTGTATTCGACAAGCGCGGCGGCGATGGGAGACAGAATGCAGGTTAGTGAGATCGACGGCCGCTTGCGAGGAGAAGGAGGCGGTGGCTGGCTCGATGTTCCTGCCAGTTCCACTAATGCCGACATGCAGTCCCAATCAAGGGGTAGCCTTCCCACCCTCTGGTCGATACCCAGATTGTCACTGGAGGCTCGGCCGGAACTTGAGCACCGTCAATTGCAGGGCACAGCTATATAAGGATTTTGCTCTGCCAGCTCTTGACCACACCAACTCCTCCTGAACAACAACAACATGCCCGCTGTCGAGTCTAAAGTCGATGTCCTCATCATCGGTGCCGGTGAGCAACCTCACGCGCCCACTGTCGTGCTCGATACTGACTTGAACAGGTCCCGCTGGTCTTATGTGCGCCCACGGGCTGGCCAAGGCTGGAGTAAACGTCCGGATCGTCGACAAGCGTCCGGCCAAGGTCGCAGCCGGACAGGCAGACGGCATCCAACCTAGGACACTGGAAGGTGAGCTCGCTGTCACCCTTCGTCGCACAAAAAATCTGACCGTATTGTAATAGTTCTTCAGGTATGTTTGTCGCCACTGCATCTTCGCACGACTCTATCCCCTCCGATCAACGTCGCGCATGGCCTGAGCTGACAGCGAAGCGCTCGCTACGCTTGCCGACGAATAGCCTTTGATTCACCGTCTTATCTCACCCACCTGAGCACCGTCACTGACATCATCTACGATGTGCAGAGCTACGGTCTCGCCGAGCGACTTTTCAAGGAAGGGAACCAGATGCACATGGCCGCATTCTACAACCCCGCCCCGGACGGCTCCGGCATCCAGCGCTCAGACCGCCTCCCAGACGTTACTGCTCCTACAGCCCGCTACCCATTCGAGGTCACACTACACCAGGGCGCGATTGAGAATATTTTCCGCGATGCCATGCGCGCTCTCGGTTCCGGGCCGCAACCAAATGGTGCCTGCCCGCGCGAGTTTGAGCACCGCGCCAAGGCCGATGCACAATTTTCGTGGCCGTCGCGCTCAATCGAGGTCGAGCAGCCGGTTGTCCCAACGAGCATCTCGCTTTCGACGGATGCAGCTGAG
The DNA here is from genome assembly GCA_019616945.1 of Ceratobasidium sp. 414. Taxonomy (NCBI): domain Eukaryota; kingdom Fungi; phylum Basidiomycota; class Agaricomycetes; order Cantharellales; family Ceratobasidiaceae; genus Ceratobasidium; species Ceratobasidium sp. 414. The sequence continues at coordinate 20,388 of WSTK01000031.1, forward strand.
CTTGCATCGCGGGATTCGTATCCCGTGACGGTGCATTTGAAGAAGTTGAGCGAGGCCGAGGCGATGCGGCTTTCGCGCCCCGTAGCTGGGGCGCCCTCCAATTCGAACGAGGCTGCTGCAGATGAGAGCACAGTCGAGGTTGAGGAGGAACGGGACGAGATTGTGAGGGCCAAGTATGTAGTTGGATGTGATGGCGCGCATTCGTGGACCCGCGCCCAGATGGGGTGGAAGATGGAGGGAGAGCACACTGGTGAGCATAGTATTTTTTCTCAGCCCCAGAACATCTAAATGAACATTTTGTGTAGACTTTGTCTGGGGCGTCGTCGATACCGTCCCTGATACCGATTTCCCCGATATCCGAAACCGGACTGCCATCCACTCTGACAATGGTGTATGTGAATGAACTTCACCCTGGTAATTGTAGCTGACATTCCTACAGAGCTGCATGATTATCCCTCGCGAGGGCGACCTTGTCCGCCTCTACGTCCAAATTGCAGAGGTTGAGCTCGGTGGCACTGGCCGAATGGACAGGTCCAAGATGACGCCTGAAAAGATCATGGAGGCAAGGTTTACCCTCAGCACGATGTGACCTCATACTCATTTCTCCTTTTTTCTTAGGTCGCACAACGCTCATTCAAGCCGTTCAGGTTCGAGTTCCCGAAAGCATTGGATTGGTGGACGATCTACATCATTGGACAGCGTGTTGCGTCTAATTTCTCGGCACAGGAGCGAGTGTTCATTGCGGGCGATGCTTGTGTGTCTTATCGACCGCCTTACTTTCCCAACCCACTGACGTACCTCCCTATGTTTAGGCCACACCCACTCGCCCAAGGCCGGCCAGGGGATGAACGCTAGCATGAATGATACGCACAATCTCATCTGGAAGCTCACCCAGGTCCTACGCGGATGGGCCTCTCCAGAATTACTCAAGACAGTACGTCACGCCCGCCCTCCTTAGCCTTAATACTAATGTAGTCCCAAGTACGAGTTGGAACGACGCAAGTACGCACAAGACCTGATCGCCTTTGATCGCAAGTTCTCGGCGCTGTTTTCGGGCAAGGCACAGAGTGCGGGGAACACAGACGGAGTATCACACCATCAGTTTGTCAGGTACGTATCAGCGACATTGGCACATGCAGAGAAATCCTCACCTGGTGTGTAGTGTCTTCCAAACGTTTGGTGCCTTCACTAGCGGAATCGGCATCCACTATGCTCCATCTACGATCGTGGACCCGTCGCACCAGTCCTTGGCGTCGAAACTTGTTGTTGGGCAGCGTCTCATTCCTCAAATGATCATCCGCACGGCCGACGCACGACCGTTTGAGATCCAGGACCTCGTCCCGTCTGATATCCGGTTCAAGGTCCTTGTCTTTGCTGGAGATACTAAAGATCCGATCCAAAAAGCCCGGCTGCAGGCGTTGGCTGATGAACTGGAGAAGCCGGAGAGGTTCTACAAGAAGTATACGCCTCAGGGTGCACCGATCGATACTGTATTCGAGATCCTCACCGTCAGGTTAGCTTTGCCCCTGCTTATCTCGGCAATACCTATACTCACTAAAATTACCTATAGCACTATGACCAAGACCACCGCAGACTACACAGATCTCCCGCCCACGCTCCGCACGCACTGGTCCAAAGTCTTTATGGACGACGTTGCGTGCTTCCCCAAGATGGGTGGCGGGCAGCTATACGAGTCGTACGGCATTGGGCCTGAGGGATGCATCACGGTCGTGCGCCCGGATGGGTATGTTGGGCATGTTGTGCCGTTGGAGGGTGTGGACGAGCTCGATAAGTGGTTTGCTGGGATTATGGCGGCATGAGGGGGAGAGGGGGTTGGGTCATAATGCGGTAGTCAGGCCATTGTAATAGTAAAGTATTGTGTTTATCGGTTGGAATGCAGAAATTTTCGAAACATAATCACAGAGCGGCTTAGCGAGTAAGAACTCAGACGCTTCAGACGCGGCCCCTATGCTCGCCCTTCGGGAAACGCGCCAAGACAAAACTTAAATACCCAAATGAGGAACATATGGTCCTATGAAGTATTACATGTCAGCTAACGTAAGCAGCCATCACCGACGATCAGGTTCTGCTTGTGACCACCACCACGCTCTCCATTTAGCGACCCGAATGCCAAGAGCCGGAGTTATTTTTACCGGTGGGGAACCGCGTCGCGTCACAAGTTGCCGCATCTTGCGGTTTTCACCGGTTGACCCGTCGAGCTGAACATCTGTGCTATCGTGACAGTCCTTCAGCTTTTGCCTTCTGGACGTTTCTTGCGAGTCGCTTGTGCCACTTGACCGCTCGAACTCTGTACGAAACATTCCTTGGGTTACACAAATGTCATCCGAAATTTCACCCTTGTTTAAACTCCTAGAATGGCATAGAGGTCTTCCTGTTTTTACTGTGTTCGTATTGTACCTGGGCTGATTCGACATACACGATCTTCACCTGCTTGCGCACGAAGACCGAGAAGCCCTTGCGACCGACGGCTCTCGTACCTTCATTCTATACCGGGGCACGGTAAAGCAATAAGCGGGGCCCCGTGACTAATTGACCATGTGTGCCTCTTGTAGTTCGAAAAGGGGTGTGGGTATCTTAGTGGCTTGTTGGCAAGGGGTAGTCTGGAACCGGGGTAACATGTTGGATCCAAAAGGCAATAGTTGGCTGCCGCAGCCCAGCCTAGGCATTATTCCGAGCGGCTTTAGGCGGTGTGTCAGTTCGTTTTGATATCAGGCAGCACCTAGCGCGACATCTCGCGTGAGCGGCTCTTGTTCAGCGCTGGAATCCATGGCCAGCTTGCTGGGAAATAATTGTGGGTTCAGACAAGTATATATAATGTGTTGGGCGATGGTAGGACAGTCAGCGGCTCTCCGTCGTTTACCCATCGTCCCTCCTCCACTTTGCCATCATCGCCATGCGTTTCACTGCTGCCACCCTCGCCCTTGCGTTCTCTCTCCACGCCTTGGCTGCTCCGGTTGAGCGCGACTCGACTGTGACGCCGATAAGCGCTTCCACCATCACGAGCTATTCCCCTTATGCTAGCTTTGTTGCCGCTGCGTACTGCTCTGGGACTGCGAACTGGTCGTGCAGTAAGGCCCCAACGTTGACGACATGGCTCAAATTATCTGACAACACTGTTTTCAGCCGCTTGCAAGAGGATTCCTGGGTTCATTCCTTATGCTACTGGCGGGGACGGCAATGGTATACCCCTGTGTAAGTTGGATTAGCTACTGCCAATTCCATCCGCCCTCGCTAACCTAATTCCCTGCAGGGTACGTCGGCTGGTGGCCAGCCGGTTCGTCCGTTATTGTCGCCCATGAGGGCACAGATCCTACTCAATTGTAAGTTCATTCTTCCATTCTTGTGATATTTGTTCTGAGCGCACTTGGCCAATCCTGCAGCCTATCTCTCCTGACCGATGCGAATATTCTCACCGACCCACTGGACCCTGCGCTCTTCCCGGGCTTGCCGAGCACCATCGAAGTGCACGATGGCTTTAGGAATGCGCAAGCAAGCACTGCAAAGACAGTGCTTGCTACGGTGAAGAAAATCATTGCTGAGAGGGGAGCGACTCAGGTTACTACCAGTGAGTACCCACTTATTACGGTACTTCTTCATAGGTATACTAACTGTTATGTATGAACGATTAGCCGGTCATTCGCTCGGGGGTGCTATCGCGACCCTGGATGCTATGTACTTGAAGTTGAACTTGCCCTCGAATATTGCTATCAAGGCGGTTACATACGGCCAACCCCGTGTAAGTTGACACAAATTTGGCCTTGTTCATCGCTTATCTTTATATTTTCTCTCCTAGGTCGGCAATCAGGAGTTCGCCAATTGGATTGACCAAAACGTAAGGTTTTTACTTGTATCGCTTATCACTGCACAGTTTAACGGAATTATGATCAGATCCCCGACTTTTCACGTGTCACAAATACGCACGACCCGATCCCCATTGTGCCAGGTAAATCTTATATCCAGCGTTCCCCTACGAACCGAAATTCACCCGCGCATCATGTATAGGTCGGGGCTTGGGATTCCACCACCTGAGCGGCGAGAAGCATATCAAATCCACCGGGGTTTGGAACGCTTGTGCCGGTAAGCTATCGGTTCCTGGTATTACCTGAACCGATTATCTCAACCGTTCCACATTGTCCTAGGACAAGACAACACCAGCACCGATTGCTCCACGGGAGCAGTGCCGAATATCTTTGTCGGCAATATCATTAATCATTTGGGGCCGTATGAGGGTGTCTGGGTCGGCACCATTTATTGCTAAGCGCGTCAGAGGTTAGCTAGGGTGCAGTGAATCGACGCGTCTCAGGACATATCTTCGAGAAATTTTGTTTATACTGGGTTTTGTGGCGAAAAATACAAAGCGACCGATGGTCTGCAAGGATGCAAAGTTGATTGACACAACCGAGTGAATGTTCTCACACAGGAATGTTAGGTGGCTTTCTATTTACACTATATGAGACAGAGCAAGTTCGTCTTTACGGAGTAGCTCTTGCTACCGACGTTAACGTATGCCTTAGCCCATTAGACCCCGCACGTTCTCCGAGCATGGCGAGCCCCACCCTAATTCGCTCCACCTGTATTTTTCTCTGGGTCGGGAACCAAGACTTCATTTGACAAGGATGTATGCTCCTACAATCGCACAATCTAAGCTGAAACCATGGCCAGCTCGTCAGCCATTCGTATATCATAGACCATAAAGGCGAGATCCTAGTTGTACCGGGTCAGTGCTTCGCCGGTACAATTTCATGGGTTGAAAACAACTCCCTTATGTGTAAATTGATTCCTTGGGTACCACAATAATAATGGCGAGAAGCGCGACAAACCTACTGGCGTTTGAAACGCTTGCGCTAGGAAATAGCCTACCGCCATTCTTGCGTTGTCGTTGGTGCTCTATATCAAATTCTTGCCTAGTTTCATGGCAAGATAACATCAGCGCCAACCGCTTAACTGGAGCAGAACCTCATTAGTTACTCAGAAACTTCTCCATGTTGCTGTTGTTTTTAGTCGGAGTTTTTGGGGTCGTTAATCTGCCGCCTAACTGGGCGTGGTCTGTTACATTGGCTTAAAAGTGCTGGGTAGGATCGGGGTATGCACGACATTTATCCACCTGGTCACCCTTCGTGCGCTCGTTTCAGACTGCCATCGCGGCATTGCGCACAAGCCTATTTTTCCGGTTTTATATCTCTGTCTGTCCAACCCTGCAACCAGCGAATGCATTCCTTCTTGAAATCGAGCCCACCTTCGCCCCGCTTCCACCTTGCACCCTATACACCTTCCATCGCACTTCACTGGAAGCATACTTGACTTACCGTCCCGTTCCGCGTCAGCTAGGCCCCACTACCATACGCGATCACTCCCCTGTTCTGTACGTGCAACCGAGGCCGCACAACTACAGTACTTCAATTGGGCGGGACCAACCTCCGGGTACGGAACTGGTCTTGTATAGCACCATTGTGCTGGATGATGTAAGCATCAACGCAGGCGATCAGGTTCCGCATACCGCCCGCTATGTTCTCGGCTTTAGCGGCAAAAAGGCTGAGAGCTGGCTTCTCTTTGCCGACAAGGAATCATGATACGTCGCTCTTGGGTATTTTAGTTTCATCCTTGATTTATTGATACGCGTTATCAGGCTAATTGGGAGTTCTTGCGAGCCGCCTATACCTCTGCATCGCCCGACAGTAATTCTTCTACATACCTTATTCTGCTATATACTTATTGCCTGGCATCACTCCATTTCTTCAACTCCTAAGATGGCATAAACCTATTCTAGTTCTCGCCTTGCCCGCACTGGGCTTGTATTGATCCAACCTGCGCCAATTTTCACCCGCTTTCGTACGAAGACCGAGAAGCCCTTGCGGCCGACAGTTGTCGTACTTTCGTTATGCACCGGGGCACGGTAAATCAATAAGCGGGGCCTCGTGACCGGCACTCCATATGCCCATATGTATCTCTTGTGGTTCGACAAGGGGACGTGGATACAGGAATAGTTCGCTTGTAAGAAACAGGCATGGTGCGCTGAACCCAAAAGGCAATATTCGACTGCTACTGGCCAGACTAGGAACTGTTCGGGGCAGCTTGGGTCTCTGTCAGCCCTTTGGGTAGAGTTCGAGATCAGGAGGCATCTGGTGTGATATGCCAAAGTTTTTCGCGTGAGTAACTCCGTGTGTGGGCTTGTTCGATGCTGGAATCCGTACTCGTGTTGCTGGGAAACAACGGCGGCTTTACAGGAGTATGAATGATGTGTTAGGTGATAGCCGGGGGCTTCCGTCGCCTCCTCCTCACACCCCCTTTCCCATCGTCATCATGCGTTTCACCACTGCCACCTTTGCCCTCACGTTCTCTCTCCACGCCTTGGCCGCTCTGGTTGAGCGCGACCCGACTGTGACGCCAATAAGCGCTGCCACCATTGCGAGCTATTCCCCTTATGCCAACTTTGTTGCCACTGCATACTGCTCTGGGACTGCGGACTGGCTATATAGTGAGTCTTCATGCTTGACAACATCGTTAAAATGTATGACAGTAGCTAGTAACTTTCATTGCCCCATATGGATATACGGAACCCATCGTGCGAACTCCTTCTCACCAACTTGGTCACGCAGGTTTTGCACCGCTCCGTGTAATGCCATGGCGGCTTTACGGCTGTCCGGCACGCCTCCTTCCAGCATATGTGCATACACCCTTTCGGCTACGATTGGCGCATCTTGGTCCCTGATAGACCACATTGTCGCAATCACCGCCGAGTACCCGACCAGGACCATGCCGGCGGCTAGATGAATTGCCTCGTCCGGTAATTCCTCGTTTCCTGTCGCTGTCTGGCAAGCCGACAAGAATGCAAAGTCAGCGTGCTTCAAGGACTTCCGAGTGATTGTGGCCAAGTCTAGCTTGCCGTGATGAAGCTGGAAGGCGCTTGCTGTAGGGTTTGATGCGTCCTGTAGGGCGTGACAGGCGAGGTGTATCCAGCTGTGAGTTTCCATTGCGTCAAGCACCGTGCCAGGGGTTGCGCGATCGCCGTCCAATCTAGTAAATGGCATGTACCCTGCCTGCTTCTGGATTCGGTCTAGCTCTGCCACGGTGCCGGGTAGAGGCTCACTTCCCGCTGCAGCTGCTTGACCTACGCCTAGGATCCCACGGAATTCAGTTAACGATTCAACTGGCCTAAGCAAGGCGCTCAGGGTGGGGATATACGAAGAGACCACGTAGTCAAATATTTTGGCTTGTGGTTCGTCGTAGCAGCCTGCAGCGTGGAGTGGAAGAAAAGAAAGTGAACCTGTAGCCGACCAAATGATGTGCGGTAGTTCTTCTCCTGGAAGGCGTGGCTTCTGGAAGCGGCTATTAGGAGCTAGTATGATAGATTATAGCGCATAACTACTCACTAAATATCCAATCCGGCCGAGAATCGGTTCTACTACGTCTAACCATAAGGTGGCCAATATTGCCCGAAAATAATCTTGCTCCTCTTCGAAATGGTAAACAGGGTGCCTGGCGCTACGACTGCGGGTGCGGGCGTTATGTAGAGAGCTCGACAGCTGTGCTCGGGCTTCTGCTGCTTTATCGTGTGAGAACGAAGGGAGTTGGATATGTATAGGAGTCGTGGACCCGGAAAGCACGGCGATTGCGTCGCATCGACTTTTATGCACATTTATGACCACAACAGTGCTTGACTTCGCCACTAATACCAACTCTGAAAATGGCTGGGGCTTTAGAAGGTTGTGGAAGTTTGGAAGCCGTCGAGCCTGGCTAAGTAGTTCGTCCCAATTTGCAGCCAGACTGTGGAGTTGCTGGGTGGCCTGTTCTTGAACAATTGCATTCGTTGAAGTCAGAGACGGACCTGACTCGTAAGACCTGGCTTGTTCGAGCTTGTGAGCGACCTGGCGGAGCTGCGTGGCAAGGCTAAAGTCTACGGTAGATAGGTCGTCAAGAGGGTTCCGAAGCTGAAGTATTTGTTTCCAAACAATCGAGCGTCCTTCCTCCAACCACTCTACTGCTCGGTCAAATGCTTCAAACTGAATAGCGGCTGCCGCGGCCTCGATTGTCGTATCACCAATGGATGCAATGTCTCCACGTCGTTTATCAGAAGTATTGCCCAGCCAGATAAGCTTGGGTATAAGAATCATAGCTTGCTAGTACGCCTGAAGCGAGGAGGGGGCCTGGTGGGACAAAGCAAGCGCGGCCCATTTGCAGGCACACTTGAACCTAGTAGCAGTTCTTCCTATGTTTGACTGTGCGGCGCGTTTGTAACAATCAATTGAATGGTTGGCATTTTCAAGGCTGCCAAAGTCCTTGAACCGGATGAGCAGGGAATTCCCAAGATTTTCAAGGGACGAAGCATTCGTTGGGTGGTCACTAGGGGTAAGTGATGTCGCTTGAATCTGGAGGCCTATGGCTTCGTCGAGGTCCTTAAGCTGTCCTAGATGCCTGTACCGAGTATAGTATACATGTCCAAGGTTGTCTAGCAATCCGGGTTTTATCGGATGTTCGTCGGATATAGGCATATCTAGAGCTTGATTATAGCAGTTAATTGCCGCCTCGGCATTTGCAAGCTCGCCTAAATGCAGGAATCGAGCCTGGTATGAAATGCCCAGGTTATCCAGAATCATGGACTTGCATGGATGGTCATGAGGCGTTTGTGATATCGCATGGCTCTGGCAATTAATAGCCATGTCAATGTCCGCAATATTTCCAAAGTGTTCAAACCGAATCATGTAGGAAACCCCAAGACTGTCAAGCAGTTTAGGCTTCTCTGGATGTCCTTCGGGGGCGAATGATACTGCTTTGTTAAGATAGTCGACACCCCTTTCAATATCGATACGTTCGCCCAAATGTTGAAATCGCCTGCAATACGAGATCCCTAGATTCTTGAACCTTCCGTGCTTATCACGATGATTGTCAAGCGTGGACAACGCTGCCTGGTTGTAATAAGTGATAGCCATGTCGATGTCCATAAGTTCTCCCAAGTGCTGAAATCGATTGAAATATGTGTTCCCCAGGGTGTTCAGTACCTTGAGCCTGAATGGGTGCCAATCGTGGGTAAGCGATAGTGCTTGAGTTAGGGAACGAGCAGCAGTTTCAAGGCTCTCGAGATTTCCCGAATTCTGGAAGCGAACTATGCAACTGGCCCCCAAATTATATAGCTGTCCAACCTTATTCGGGTGGTCATCGGGGGTGAGCGACACTGCCTGACTTTGGTAGTTGATGGCTGCGTCGAGGTCCGCGGGGTCTCCTAGTCGCTCAAATCGACTTGTATATACGCCGCTGAGGTTATTCAATCTGGGAGGTAGTTCTGGGTGCCCATTTGGCGTAAGCAGTACAGTCTGGCTTTGATAATGGTGGGCTTTTTCTAGGTCTGAAATTTCGCCTGACTCTTCGAATCTACTGTGATACGAAGTGCCAAGGGAATTTAGCAGGTTGGGGCGACACGAGTGTTCATCAAGCGCGAGGGGGACCGCTTGGTTCAAATAGTCAATTCCCCTGTTGAGGTCCGCAGGTTGGCCCAGGTGATTGAATTTTTCTCCGTACGATGTGCCGAGGTTCGTCAGCAATGCGGGACGGTCTAGGTGCCCATCAGGTACGAGTGATACCGCTTGGCCGTGACAGTCAATTGCACGTTCAAGGTCTTCTGGGTTTGCTAGATGCTTGAATTTAACTCCGTACAAGCTCCCAAGGCCATCTAGTAACATGTGCTTGTTCGGATCCTCGTCACGTACGAGCGATAACGCTTTGGTGTAGCAGTCCATGGTGTTCCCGCAGTCCCCGAGTTCTCTAAGGCGTGTAAACCGAAGGCGATACGACTTTCCCAGAAGGCCGAGCTGCTCGGGCATGTTCGGTTGCCCCAAGGGCGCGAGCGATATTTCTTGGCCGAAGGAAACAATGGCCTTGTCAAGGTATTGGAGAGTGCCTTGGAGTTCAAACATAATGACACATGACCGGCCCAGTTGCTCGAGTATCCTCAGTTTTTGCGGGTGCGAATCAGGCGCGAGTGAAACTGCTTGGCTCCAGCTGTTGATCGCTAGGTCGAGACCCTGAATATCTCGCAGGAGCTCGAATCGAGTATAATGTGATAATCCCGTGTTGTCTAGCCACAATGGCTTATTTGGGTCTTCGTCTCGGGTGAGGAAAACCACTTGATTGTAGCAATTAATAGCGTTATCCAGGTCGCTCAGTTCTTGCGAAATATGGTCGAATCGGAAGCGGAGAAGGGTGGCTAGTTCATTAAGCCATGTGGGCCATCTTGGATGCTCGCGAGGGTTTTGTACCAACGCTTGGTTAAGGTGGTTAACAGCCATACCGATGTCAAGCGGCTCGCCTTGTGCTGACTGAAATAGCATATGCACGTAGGGTGGTGGATCCGGGACACTCGCAGGGGCGGGGTGAGCATTGTTCATACTGCTTCCAGCTGGTCGAAGGCCTGTGGGCTGTCCTGGTTCACAACCCGAGGATGATTTATTCTGTAACACGTAGGTTATCTGAGTGTTATCGGAAATATATGGTTGTTTCTTACTTCGCTGAGAGTGGGATCCTCGGGAACTCGAGGCGCCCCGTCAGCAGGCTGCCATGTGAGCAACGTAATTAGCATGGTCCTCCAGCAGCAGCCAAGTGTCTAAACTTACGAGGTGCTAGTGGTGGCGAATGCGCACTATGTGGTAAGTATGTACTCTTAAGAATATATTTTTTGAGCTCACCCCTTCGGTATTGGGGTTCTCGGTACCATGCATCGATGATAAGCCTCAGGGCCACGTACTATCGAGTATATAATGCTTGCGTTAATACGTGGCGACTCGATGACAATACAGACATAGCTTCAACCTACCAATTTCTCACAATGTGGGTTCCTCGGCGCAAGTTTTGATAACGTTGTAGCCAAGGTCAAGAGTTGCCTAGACACGTGCGCCCTCCTTTCTTGGCAGCCCCTTTGTCAGCCTTTGATGACGAGTGATCGACGGCCTAGCTTGGAGGTGCTATCGCGGCCCTGGATGCTGTGTACTTGAAGCAGAATTTGCCGTCGACGATTTCTATCAAGGCCGTTACATACGGCCAACCCCGTGTGGGTCAACGTAAAACTTGGTCTTGTGCATACGCTTATGGGTGTGTTTTCTCCCCTAGGTCGGCAACCAAGAGTTTGCTGATTGGGTTGACCAGAATGTAAGGTTTTCACCCCTGTCTATTAGTACTCTTAATTTAACTAAATTATGACCAAATCCCTGACTTTTCACGTACCACGAACATGGACGATATGATCCCCATTGTGCCATTATACTCGGTGTTCCCCTATAAGTCGAAGTTCACTCACGTTACATACAGGTCGGGGCTTGGGATTCCATCACTCGAGCGGCGAGAAACACATCAAATCCACCAGGGTTTGGAAAGCTTGTGCCGGTAAGTTATCGGTTTCTGGCATTACCTGAACCGATTATCTCAACCGTTCCACATTACCCTAGGGCAAGACAATACCAGCACCGATTGCCCCACGGGGGCAGTCTCAAACATCTTTGTGGGCGACATCGCCGACCATCTGGGGCCGTACGAGGGTGTATGGGTTGGCACCATCTATTGCTAAGCGCGTCAGAGATTAGCTAGGATACAGTGAATCAACGTGTTTTATAACATATCTTCGGGGATACTTTTTATACTTGCGTTACATGACGAAAAGCACAAAGTTGATTGGGTGGCTGAAAGCAGTTCACACGACAAAAGAACTGGTTCTATATAGCACCACCATCTCGACTCAGCCTTTGGGCCGGGACCTTGGGTTGTGCCCGGATGTCTAGTGACGCAGCGCCAAGTCTAGCGTTCGCGGTGCGTGTGGGAGATCCAAGCCGCCGAAGGCGGCATTGAATGTTGGCCGGGCCGCCCAGACTGCGAGCGTGGGGATCGCAGGCTTGGGCGAGGCACTAGACTCGGTATATGCGCACGTCCAGGTGTGTTTAATTGTACTAGCAAAAAAGGGGGGGATGGTGGGAAATGAAAAACCACGAGGTCGCAGGCGGCGTGCCTCTACAAGAGGCCGGGGCACGTGATACGCCCCGGTCCCTCTCTTCTGCGGCTGAGTAGGCTAGTGCTTCCTCCGCGGGCTGCATCCCACAAGCTCCCGATGCTGTAAGCGCCGATCATCCGGTTGTGACCTGGTTCCACGCGCAACCACCACGTCGCTTGGTATATTCTTTAGTTTAACGAACAAAAAACTAGGAAGTGAACCATCTTCGCCGGCGGGGAATTATGCAGCGTCTTCCGGATATCTCAGTTTCATGCCTGATCTGCTGACATGTCAATCTGGATAAACTTGGGTTTACCCTCTGGACATTCTTGCAAGTCGCTTATACCTCCAGATCGCTCGACTCTTGTGGCAGCTTCCAACTTAGCCTGTTTTTGCTGCATACGTGTCACCTGTCATTCTCCCCTCGCTTAGACTCTTAAAGGGCATAAACCAGTTCCGCTTCTTGCTTTGTTCAGACTAAACTTGTGTTAATTCAACATGTATATCAATTTTCACCTGCTTGCGTACGAAGGCCGAGAAGCCCTTCAGTTATCGTACCTTCGTTACACCGGGGCACGGTAAAATGATAAGCGGAGCCCCATGACCAATCTTCCATATGCCCGTATGTGCCTTTTGTGCTTCGACAAGAGGGCGCGAGCACCAGAATAGCTCATCGGCAGGGAGCGGGGGTGGTATATCGAGCCAGGGAAGCAACATTTAACTGTTTTTAGGTGCTACCTGAGCAGGTTTAGGCCTTGTGTCAGCGCGATTAACGGGGTTCGAGAAACCGCCCCAGGTGCCCCCTGATCTCGCAGTCTGTCGCGTGAGTAGCTTTGTATGTGGGCATATTCAGCATTAGAAGTGTTGCTGGGAAACGATGGCGCCTCCAGAGGAGTATATATAGCTCGTTGGACGATAGCGAGGTAGCCAGCGGCTTTCGTGGTCTACCCATCATACCTCCTCTCCTTCGCTATCTTCGTCATGCGTTTCACTACTACCACCCTCGCCCTCGTGTCCTCTCTCCATGCGTTGGCTGTTCCGGTTGAGCGCGACTCGACTGTGACGCCGATAACCGCTGCCACCATCGCGAGCTTTGCGCCTTATGCCAACTTTGTTGCTGCCGCATACTGCTCTGGGACTGCGGACTGGTCGTGCAGTGAGTCTTCGCGCTTAACACCGTTGAAATGTGTGACAATAACTGTGCTTTTAGCCGCGTGCAAAAAGGTTCCTGGATTCATTCCTTATGCTACTGGCGGAGACGGCGACTCTATACCAATGTGTAAGCTTAGCCTAGCTGCTATTGGTTTATCTACCCTCTCTAACTCAATTTTTTCCAGGGTACGTCGGCTGGTGGCCTGCTGGCTCGTCGGTTGTTGTCGTTCATGAGGGCACAGACCCCACTCAATTGTAAGTCCTCACTGCCCCCTTTTTTGATGCTCGTTACTGACGGATTCTGTGATTGGCCTAGCCTATCCCTCCTGACCGATGCTGAGGCTCTCTTCGGCTCGTTAGATCCTTCGCTCTTCCCAGGCTTACCAAGCTCCATTTCAGTCCACTCCGGCTTTAGGGATGCACATGCGTCCACTGCAGCGACGGTACTCACCACGGTCAAGGAGATTATTGCTGCAAGGGGGGCAACTAAAGTTACAGTCAGTGAGTACCCATTCGCGCTATATTCTTTGGTTTTGAGAGGCACTAATTGCTTTTGTGCGATTGGTTGATAGCCGGCCACTCGCTCGGAGGTGCTATTGCGGGTCTTGATGCTGCGTTCCTGAAGTCGAACTTACCCTCAACGATTTCTATCAAGGCTGTTACATACGGCCAACCCCGCGTAAGTCAGCATAAACCTTAGCCTTGGTGCATCGCTTATACTTGTGTTTCCTCCCTAGATTGGAAATCAGGACTTCGCTGACTGGATCGACCAAAACGTAAGTATTTCATTGTGTCTGGCGCGACCACACATATTAAGCCAAAACGTTGACCAGATCTTCGACTATTCGCGTATCACGAACATGGACGACGATATTCCTATCGTGCCGGGTAAGTTTATTCTTGGTGTCCCCACCCGAACCGAGGTTCATCCACGTTATATGCAGGTCGGTTCTTAGGATATCACCACTCAAGCGGCGAGAAGCACATCAAATCTGCCGGGGTTTGGGATGCTTGTGCCGGTAAGTCATCGGTTGCTGAGCTTACCCGACCATCTCAATCGTTCCACATTACCTTAGGACAAGACAACACCAGCACCGACTGCTCCACAGGGGCAGTCCCAAACGTCTTCGATGGCAATATCGTTGACCACCTCGGACCGTACGAGGGCGTTTGGGTTGGCACTATTTACTGCTGAGCGCGTAAAGGTCAGACTAGGGTTAGGGTGGGCCGACAGGTCTTAGGACTTACCTTCGGAATCACGTGTTTTTACCTTGGTTTTATGGGAGAAATGTAAAATGAGTAATAGAATTGTGGCGTGCGAAAGCTATTTGTCCAGTTCTAGACAGTAGGCCCAACGGCCTATTACAGCCCTGCGTACGCTATTTTAGCAACGGCGCGGAGTTGGCGCTTCGAATGTGAATAAACCAAGATCGACATTACGAAAGAGCAATACAAAACACAACAAAACATCCATCACCATCCCCGCTGCCTTGGCCCCGAGCCCCACTTTTCTGTCAAGAACTCAGTCATCCATTCAAACAGTTCGCGGTAAGCTTCACGCTTCCTAATGCTATGATCACTTTTGATGTAATGAATTAAATAGTGTCTAGAGGAAAGCTAGATTTGAAGGAGTACATACCTATCGGTGAACATCCTGAACCTAAACCCACGGACATGGGATTGGGTAAGCATATCTAGCAAGTGCGCCGAATTCGCAAAATGGACTAGGGAATGCCATATCAGTCACTAGCCCCCCTGTTACAACGGAGTCATTAACTCACCGTTATCATCCCCACTCCCATGCGCCAACAAGAAGTTTGCATGTCTAAATCCTTCCACCCGAGCTACGCTTGCGTTGACGTATCCACCTGGATTCTTGTCCGGTAATCCCATATACCGCTCAGTGTACACCGAGTCATATAGGCGCCAGGATGTGACGGGCGCGACGGCCATGCCAAGGGTATGTACGCCTGCGTTGGCTTCGAGGACTTTAGAGGTCATGAACCCGCCATATGACTTAGCGAAGGGGGGCTAGGTTAATTTAGGCGCATTATGGAACAAGGTAGCCACACACCCATCCCCAGATCCCGATGCGTTTCGAGTCGACGTATTGCTTCGCAGCCCAGATCCTTCATTGCGGGCGGCTCAGTTAGTATCCTCACTCGTAGAATCGGCTGACCATAAAAACACTCACTTGGCAGCGTTTATCTGATCTACAACCTCCCAATACCCAAGGTTTCCACGCACAGGATTCCTCAGCTGACGTCCCTTGAACCCAGTACCGCGTCCGTCGACAACGACTACGATGTATTTGAGCGAGCATGCAACATAATGGTGCCAGTCGCGGTCGAAACGACTGTGGACCATTTGAGAGCCAGGGCCGCCATAACTATACCCATATATGCAACGGTTAAGAAATGATAAAAAGTTCAGGTGAACTATACTTACACTCTAAAGAGGACTGGATATTTCTTGCGCCCAGTTTCGTCCATCATAGGAGGCCGAATCTCCATTACGTTGAGCTCTACTCTCGTCAGATAACGTTTCAAACCTAGTAAACCTCGATAACTCACCATATCCATCGCTCTCGATCGTAGACCTAGTGATCACTGGCATCTGGAACAAGCTAGACGTCTCGTTCAACTCTTTGTTATCCGTCAACATGTAGTCTATCGCGTCTATGAGCCCCTGTTAGCAATGCACATTTGTCTGGCGAGTAGACTTACTCTTCCCCTTCGTCTCCACGCCCACGAGCCTCTGCCATGGTACACCAGGACCATCATAGTTTAACACATAGTAGCCTCCGTGCGGCGAGAACGAGGCCGAATACCAAGCGAGTGTCGACTCGTCCGTGAGAGCTGACGGTTCGGCCGGTGTAGGAATTGGTGCGCGTCCAGCCAGAGATTGCGAAGAGGGAAGTGCGACAGAGTAGATTCCACGCGCGATAGATGAGAATTTAGCGGCTTGGAAGTACCTGCGAGGAGTTAGTCGGATAGGCATGGAAATATGATGGGGAATTTACACTAGTCCGCGAACTTCATCGACTGCGAGGATGCTACCCGTGACTTCCCATTTACCGCTTGTGAGCCAAATTGGCTTCGAAGAGTCAGGAGGACTGAAGAGGGCAATGTGGTTGTAACCTTCAGGGGTGGGCAGAATATCGAGGTACCCAGAGGTGTGCTTGAGCGGAATAACGTTTTGATCCTGCACGTGACCATCAGAACCAGGACCGGCCAAGTCTCAGCAAATCCTAGAAACTCACCGACTCAATCCATCCTTGATCTCCTTCCTCGCCCTTCTCGCCCTTGACACGCACAATATTCCCCTTGGAAACCTTCTGAGCCTTGCCCACGTTAAACAAAACCACATTTCCAGTCCTCGCTTCACGTCCGACCTCCCTCACCACAAGCGTCTCGTTCCCAACCCACGCCACCTCGCTCACGATCTGATCGTCGGGCTTGAGCTGCTTGTCCCATGTCAAGACAGTCGTCGCGTTCTCCACAGCTTTCTGCACCGCTTTGGCGGCCTCGCCCTTTGTCACATTTATCGCCCCCAAATCGCACACCGCGACTTGCACGAGAGGGTTCCCAAAGCCTGGTTTGGGGTACCTGATCACGATCGAGTCGCCGCCGTAGGGTATAACACTCGAGGCGTTCGAGGTGGGGTTGTATACCGGGACGGTGTAGGTTGGGACCTTGGTTTCGTCGAGGGAGAGGTAAGCGATGTGGGAAGATGTAGGGGACCACCAGAGGGCTGAAGCGGAGGATAGGACTTCCTCTTCATATACCCAGTCAGGGACACCGTGGAAAAGTGTTGCGTTACCCGAGTGGGTCAGCCGGAGGGGCGATGCGTCGGGGCTGCGGTTCTAAGGTGAGAAAACGGGAGGAGGAAAGTGGATCAAAACGTACGCTGGATCTTGGACAACATAGATATCGTTTGACATAACCCAAGCGATACTACGGCCGGTAGGAGACCAAGTAGCGAGTGCCACACGAGGAGGGTTGCTGGGTGGGACCAAGGGGAAGGTAGTGCCGTCGGAAAGTCGGTGCAGGTAGAAGTTTCCAAATGATGAATGGCGGTATTGTTTAAGATAATCGGTCTTGAGAAGAATGTGAGAGGCGTCTGCTGAGAGGGACCAGGAATTGAACGCTAAGCTATTGCCATGTTCCTAGAACAGAATGAGGTGACGAACAGAGGTTTGAATCATTTCACTCACGTCTTTTACGTCACTCCTCTTGACCAAAGTGCGATTGGTTTGGGTATTCAAGTCAACAAGTTTGATGGAGCCATTTTCCTCGATCGAGTAGACGCCATCTCCAGCTGTAAAAGTGTCAGTGCTCGGACATCAGAAAACTGAGAAAACACTCACCTTCACTAACCCAAGCCAAGCTTTGCCTCTGAGCCCAGAAAGTGCCGTTGAAGACATGATCCATAGTGATATGTTTATTCCCAGGCGCGCGATAGCGATAAGACGTGTGATTATAAGTCCGTGCAGCAAGAAAGCCGAGAAGAATGGCGAGAAGAACCAACGAGGCGAGAGAAATAATCAAACAACGTAGCGGCGACGGGCGCTGCCACAGACGTAATTAGTTCCGGTTTTCATCCTCTGGTCGTCGAAGCTCACCTTTCTTCCCAGAAACAGTGCTCCAGGCTCCCTCATCATGCTAGGCCTGTAATCGTCATCGTCAACGCTCCCACGCTCGGCAGCACTGGGGTCAAGAGGTTTCTCCTGGTCCGCATACTCGTCGTCGCTCACGGAACTTGGAGGCGAAAAACGACCTTCCCCGTAGTATATAGGAGGTGCGTCGGGGTCGGTAAGTGCGTCGGGAGCTTCAGAAGACTCAACCTCCTGCGCAAGGGGGGTGTATTCTGTGCGGTTTGCCATCGCACCAAGTCAACAACCTGGTGGCCGAGTTCGGTTCCACAGGTCGCGTGGCTATGAACTACATCGGCGCTTGAGCAACCCTAGATTACAAAGCGACTCACAGGGTACCGATCCTAAAGCCACCACTGGCCACAAACACTCGCCCCCTCCCACCATTACCTACCCGCTGCACCCACTATAGTTAAACCCTACTAAAACAATAAACCATTCGATACTACTCTCAGATGCTCCACCTGAAATCCCCTGACGCCACTACTACTGCGAGCCGAGAGGCTTCCCCGGAATCCATCGTTGACCTACTCGCCCACTTTACCATTGGTGCGCCTGCCACCAACGACCTCGGTAAACAGCTAGCCAAGCAAAAATCCAAGACTACCCAACGTTTGCCAGTGGCTACCAAACGGCGCTTGCCTATATCGTGCGCCGCCACACAACCCAGCACTCGTGGCACGCCCCCCACAAACGCGAATACAAAAGTTACCAACTCAATAGGCACGCTTATTTCCAAGCTAAATTGACCGCTTGATTGACAATCACCCCAAAGAATTGCCCTATCAAACTCTACCCACCGCCACGGCTTTTACTTTCCAATCATCTAAAACTATTGATTTCTCGCACCCTACCCCTTCCTTCCCCCGTAGCAAAGCGGTTGATCCACAGTTTATATCCCAACCAAGCTCCTTCCCTCGAGCTATCCAACTTCTCCCACCCGACATACTGGTTTCAGTCATTCAATCGATCGAGTCAGGTATACACCTCGAAGTCCTCAAATCTCTATCCCTCGTGAACAGGGCTCTCCACTATGCCATCGCACCTATCCTATATAAGAACCTATGTCTCACGAGCCTCTCCCAAGTCCACGACTTCAGCCTTGGGCTTAGGCACCCGCTATGTGTCGCTTCTCTTCAGATGTTCCTCACACCAGATCCCAAACAACCGGAATGGCTCCCATCCGACCCGAATTGGATCAAAGGCCTCGTCACTTCCCTCTTCTCTCTGGAACGCCTCATATCTCTCGGTATCAAACGATGTGGAAACAACGCAGTATCCCAGGCTGTCATTAACCAATCCAACAACCCCAAATTTCTTCCTTCACTTCAATGTCTCTCCTTTGGTACCTTACATCAGTTCGCCACTCTCGGCCTGGGTCGCTCTATTCGGAGTTGTAGCTTTACTTTTCAAATCAAAGAAACCCAAGACTGCGACAAACTGAAAACTTTATTGACCACTATCGTCGCGCCCGGAGAACTGCTTCGGGAGTTACAAATTATAATCAATATACCCGCGGAGGAAGACCGAAGTAAAATACTCAAGACTATTGGTGAATGCGCTCCCGGCGTACGTCGCCTTAGCGTCCGGTTCCAACTCAAGGGGCACTTGCCCACTATCAGCTTTGCAAGTCCTATTATCCGCTCCCTCCGTTTAGCTCTAGTCCTAATTTGAAGACAGAATTCGAAAGCAATTGCACGCTCGATGCCCTCTCTCGAACAACTCACCTCACTTGAATTATTCGACACCGCGAGATTTGAAGGAGAGATGTATTCGCATACTGCTGCCGCCACTGCTCTCACCAAACCTCGCGGCCCCTGCCCCAATCTGCAACTCGTCAACTTTGACGGTACGCTGTGGAAACGTACCCCGCGTTCGCTTGCAACCGTTCCACCTGCGACCACAGAGGACGAGGGAGCTGACAACCCCGAAGGGAACAAACGATCCACCCCTAACCCCTCGTGGACTCCACACCCGGCTAGCTTCCGAGGGTGTAACTGGTGGGCAGGCCAAGCGCATCTGCTCGGGGCAAAAAGCCAGCAACAGGCAGTCTTACTGCTTAGACAGTGGATACTGCAGTACTGGAACCCGGAAGATATGTGGGAGGTGGAGCCAAGGACTGTGTCTTGGTAACAATGTAGCTTGTCTGCTTGATGTTTCGCTCTGCAAGCGGTGGATATGATTCCACCGCTTCCGCTTACGCGCGTTGTACGTGACCTGCGCATCTATACACACTTCTCGAGCTCGAGTTCCATAGAGGGTCCACTCTTTCATACCAAATCGCGCCATTATTCTCCCGTATTCGTTCCTACTTTACCTGAATGTGAATGCTTTCGCCAACTTCTGGATATCTTCTGTATCATACGAAACACTCGTGAATTCAATTGTCTTCGTGGTACTGCCAACTTCAACCCCGTGCTTGTGCAACCTGAACCCCTCCAGTCAACCCTTGTGTGCACGGCGGTTACTTGTCAGGTTGTGTTAAGGTTAGCCCCTTCTTCGACACATGCGGACTACTACAGAACTCGGGCTGTAACTCGCGTGATTAGGAAATATCGGGCCAAGAATCCAGCGCAAGCTACGAACAGCAAACCTATCTCAGTTCTCCAATAATCCACGCATGCACGTCTCTTCCCAGGAAATCTATTTCATCAGCTCCTATTGGTCGCGCCCTCGGGATACGGCAACGTAATAGGCGGGGCCCCGTGACTCCCCCGCCCATGTGTGCCTGTCGTAATTCGTCATTCACAGGACAGGAAAACGTACACCAACAGGTCTTAGAGGCGTTCGATGCGGTCTGTGAGTCCGAGGACAAGGTTTAAGAATTCTGATGTGCCGTTCTTGGCGGACTTGGAAGTTCGAGTCGCGTGAGACAGACCTGACCTTAGACATGCGGGCATAGGTTGAAAGTCGATTCAACAATGGTTATGCAAAGTAAAAATCTTGATACGTGTAGGTATATAAACGTTGTACCCTGATAGGGAGTTGGGTAGCAGCTTGTGTGCTTTCCCCTGGTTCGCCCATCGCCCTCTCTTGTCTGGTTTCAGCCCTCATTCGTTCCACTTTCCCTTTACCATGAGGTTTCCGTCTTTCGTATTTGGCCTCACATTTGCTATCCAGGTCCTCGCTGCTCCTATTCTACTCCAGCGAGATGGCTCCGTGACCCCGCTCGATACTAAAACCATTTCCTCCTACTCCTTCTACGCCAACTTTGTTGCTGCTGCGTATTGCTCGGGAACAGTGGATTGGTCCTGTAGTAAGTTGGCGCGGCTTGTTCTCATTACAGAGAGTTGATCTCAACCGACAACAGGGGCTTGCAAGAGGATCCCTGGTTTCGTCCCATATGCAACCGGCGGGAATGGTGGGAAAGTTCCTCTATGTAAGCTGTTCATTTTACTTCCAAGCTCCATAAACTCACGCGTTTGCCTCAAGGGTATGTTGGATGGTGGCCAGCAGGATCTTCAGTAGTTGTTGCACACGAAGGGACCGACCCGCTGCAATTGTGAGACCAAAATCCCACGAAGAATTCCAGTATTAAATCTCGTGCATATAGCCAATCACTCTTGACGGATGCCAAGTTTTTCCTTAGCCCACTGTCTACGAAGCTCTTCCCCGGCGTTTCAAACAATGTGCTCGTACACTCTGGCTTTAGAGATGCTCATGCAGCGTCGGCGCCCCAAATCCTCGCCGCAGTACAAAAAATCATCGTAGAGAAAGGTGCTACCAAGGTCACGGTCGGTGAGCCCGGAATAGGCTGTATTTTGCGGAAGTGGAGCGCTAACCTATTAGGCATTGATAGTTGGCCACTCGCTCGGAGGGGCTATTGCTGCTTTAGAATCACTATATCTTAAGTTGAATTTACCTTCTTCTGTGGCTATCAAGGGTGTCACCTACGGACAACCTCGTGTGAGCGAAGCCCCCCCCCCCCATATCTCGCTACGGGGGCATACTGACGCATATATAAAGGTTGGAAATCCAGACTTCGCAAACTGGATCGATGCAACTATTGATGATTTCTCGCGCATCACAAACATGGACGACCCTATTCCAATTTTGCCAGGTAATTGCCCAACAATAAGTAGGTCTTATCAGTTCGCAACTAAAACCCGTACTTCAGGCCGTTTCTTGGGATACCGTCATGCTAGCAGCGAAAAGCACATTAAAGCGCCAGGCGAATGGAACGCTTGCGGAGGTAAGCATTGCAGAGGTTATAGTTTCACTGCGAATAACGCCTGACGTGTATTTAGGTCAAGATAATACCAGCCCAGACTGCTCTACTGGAAGTGTGGCAAATATCTTCGAGAGTAACCTCATCCACCACTTAGGCCCATATGAGGGAGTATGGTTGGGAACTCTTGTATGCTGAGTTGGATAAGCGTTTGCTTGGGGGCCTCAGCCAAAAATTTGAGCCCGCTCCACGTTGTAAACTACGCTCATATTTGGGGTGTCTTGGCCGCAAAACGCATGCTAGCCCATTATATGTGTTTATCTGACTCCAAGGTCCACTGTATTTACTAGCACAAAGTACCCAGCCTCAAGTTGTGGCAAGCTCGTTTACACGTGTTTGGTTGGTTACGTCAGAACGGTCCCAGTGTCCGATTGAGAGCCACTTTTGTATTTTCCCGCCACGACCATATCTCGCCCAAACTTGAGCAAGGAATCCCAGAAACATCTCTTGGTCGCTAGCTCCCCGCATTTCCGCCACCTAGAACCAGCTACCCTGTTGATGGAAGAATCATCGCCAGCCAAGGATGCTTCAAATCCCTCGAATCAGCCACTGGAATGCGAACCCAAAGACTCGGCTTCTAAACTCCCAATCCTCTTTGTGATGGGCAAGAAGAATACACCCAAACCACCTCCTAATAAGGTACCTTCGACCAGCCATCAAAGTGTCCATTCAACCACCAAACCAAAACTATCAAAACCTCAGAGAAATGCTACTAGTAAACGAAAATCCGGCGTGCCAGTACCGAGTGGGTCGCTGTCATGTACAGTACCTTTTCGTTGCTAAGCCACTTAACTGCTTACAGGATCGGTCCCCCTTGCATTTCCTGCAGCCTCGTCATTTACATTTTCAATGGTGAACCCGGCGAATGCCCCCCCAGATACCAAAGGAAAGGCACCCGTTCGAGCAATTCAGGTGCTCCACACTGATGTCTTGGTCATGGTCATACAATCCATCGAATTAAAGCACCACCGCTACTTGCTACGCTCTCTTTCGCTAGTCAATCAAGCTTTGAACGCCGCTATCGCCCCTATGTTGTACCGTAACTTTCGTCTTTCTAGCCTACCGGACGTCTACGCATTCAGCCTTGGCCCTAGATATCCTACGTGCGTTACCTCGCTCGAGATTCTCCTTGCGCCTGACCCACTAAGAAGAGAATGGACGCCTCCCAACCCCAACTGGGCGGAGAGTCTGACATGTACTTTGGGAAAACTAGAACGACTAATGTCTCTCAGCATCAACCGCTGCGAGAATGATACTGTGCCGCAATCTCTCGCCAAACTCGCAAAGGATCCCAGTTTTCTGCCCTCGTTACAGAAGCTTTCATTCGGATCTTGGCACCAGTTATCCTCATTGAGCTCCGGGCGACCCATCACGAGCTATGGGTTTGTATTTACGCTGCAGGACACGCAAGCTTATAGAAGACTAGAACAACTACTCCTTACACTCAAGTCTTCTAAGGAAACCGTTCACGGGCTAAAAGTGGTTTTCGATATGTCAAACCACGGACCAGAAGCCACACCTATGGATCGCCGGAGAAACGCGCTGAATATAATTGGAAAACATATGTCGGGTCTACACGTACTGAACGTTAGGTTTCAACGGCGGAACGGCCAGCTGGATCTGACTATTGTGAGTGTCCATGAGAGAACTTGCGACTCGGCACGCACGAAGCGTTTATGTAATGTTTCTCATAGAACCTCCACGAAATTGTCAAACTAATACCACCGACTCTCAACCAGCTCGTATCTCTTGAATTTTTCGACTCTCGCTTTCCCCAATTCACATCTGATCACGTAGTGAAAGCAGCAATGGCGTTATCAGGACAAGGCGGATCCTGTCCAAACCTCCAGTTTGTCAACTTTGACGGCTTGCTTTGGAAGCATACCACTAGCGCTTCATCTTCGTCGTCCCATTCGTCCAGCTCGACTCTTTCACTTGTCTTTGCCTCGCTTTCATTAGAGAACGGCAAAGTCATACACAAAACACAATCGCAGGTCGCTGCACCCATTATACCATGGACCCCGTCCCCTTCGAGTAAGCGAGGGCGTAGGTGGTGGGAGCGGCGAGTGCCCAAGCTAAACGCTTCGTCACAAGCACAAGCAGTCAGCTTGCTCTGGCAATGGATGGCCGGACATTGGGGAAAGGAATACATGATAGATGTTGCGTCGCTAGAGCGGACTGTAACAAGATGGTAAATGTAGGGACCCGCCCGCGAGGCATGGGTCGGCTTAGCGAGCCCACGGATGAAATAATTTGGGGTTTTCCCGAGGTGCCACATCCGCCGTAACTTTATCCCGGACATAACACACCAGTTGGCAGTGGGTGGCCCCTGCCGGCTCGGCTCAGACGCAGCATATCATAAAATGCCACTTCGACTGAACGGGCTGTGGACTCTAGCGAGGGCCCTCCAATGCCTATGGCCGATTCAAGCGATTTTGGATATTTTCAAGCCACAGTCTCCTAAAAATGCGAGTGGTTTACACCTTATTCTTGATCGACCATCAGCTATTTGCCTTGTTCCGCGCTCAGGTAGCGTACGACCAGTCGGAAAATTGTTCAGTGTCCTAGTCTGGCGGAATCGCCCTGCAGTCCACGCTATGTTCGAACGTGTGCTGCGATAACCGACAAATATTCCCAAATCAGGACATCGATGTTTATTTACCGAGTTCGGTGGCCGATCATTATTTGTTTTCGTGACAATATACTAATCAGTCAAATGTCCCAGTCTGCGGTGACCAACGTGCCCGTGTAGCCCGTTCGGAATAGGGTGCTCAGGTTACCCTTGTTCGAGGCCTAAAACTAATGTTAAATATCACTGACGTGGCGAACCCCCCTCCGAGCCTCTTTCCTATCCCCCCTCCGCTCCCTCCACTCACCTGTATTTATTGCACGGATGCACCAGCTCATATCGAGGGCGGGGGCCGCGGCTATTGTCGTTGATCCTATCGTCCACGTTCGTAGTCAACTTGAAACAGCAAAGTACCTTGCAGGTTAGCAACAAAATCTCGTGCTAAAATCGATTGCATGTTTTGAAGTGTTTCACAGTGGCCTCTTGTACGATCCTGCTGTATGATTGGGTTACGAGCCTTCACTTCGAGGTAGCCTACGTCTGGGGTCGACCTTGGAGTTTTGGACGTGTAGCGTACCATCTCAACCGAGTCTGGCCAATCGTGTTCCTTTGGTGAGATCTACATGTATACTGTTTCAAACCCTACATTTACCCCTTGAATATCAAGGACGTCTTTGCCTCGTACGTACCTGATGGGCTTATCCGGCCAGAGCTAACCCAGTGTCTAGTACTTTTGTTCACTCATTCCCTTGAGTCTCAGGTTCGTAATCGCTTTCGCGGGGTTATCGGTTGACGAAACATAAAGCTAACGACGCCCCTAGATGTAAGCGATATTGGAGCCCAATTTACTTTTCTGATCACTTTACAGGTGTAAACGAACTATAATGTTCTATGCTTATGGGACGGTGGGACATGTCTGTATCGCATGTTGTGAGTTTCTTACAAGACATCGAGAGCGCTAAGGACTGAACCTACTTGACTTAGCCGTCATCCTCGTCCGGTGTTGGGCACTGTACAATCAAAGGTGAAACCTTACATCTTGTCCTATTGTTTATTGTTAACCGTGTTGAAGATGGGTACTATGGTGAGACGGAGCGGCTCTTGTTCAAATCGAGGTCCCCGACTAAAGCTTTGCAAGGTTTCTGTCGGTGAGCCTGGCATGCACTGCAACTATTTCAGTGGTCTTGGTCAAATTCTTAACGGATGTGAGTTCCAATCATTGAATATTGCATCCATCCCTGAAGCAACGATGCAAAATTAGGAAGCTGTGTATGTGACAAACCCACGTATGTACCCGTCTAGTACCACGCCTCACCACCTCGAGGGTAAATTAACAAGACCTACTATGTCATAGTCCCAGACGTTCTCTCGGGATGTCTTGTTCTTCTGCCTTCCTACACATGGTCAATCTACGTTACTCCAATGGCGTACGAGTCGACTGTTTTTGTTTTGACCGCCCGGAAAGTGTGGAAGATGAGACGAGATATTGCGACTATGGCGCTGACCCAAAAACTGGCTGAAAAGTGGGTTACAGGTCATTTGACGCGCACGCGCGTGCCTTTCTCATCGTTTGTTCACACATATTTCAACCATCTCACCCTACCCCGGAACGATAAACGCTTACGGAACTACAGCGCTGCTCGCTATTTCGTAGTTCTACTCGCTATATCACTCTTTTCCATTCTAGGAAACACCAACTCTGATATTAAAGTGGCGGCGAACTTGTCTGGGTCCGCACTTTCTCCTTTCAGCTCATTTTACACCCAGCTAATTGCGTGTTCCCTACCTACTTAGGATCTATTCATCCTTATCAAGTGTAATCAGCAGTCGGATTATCATATCGCTTTACGAGTTTGGAGATGAGGAAAGCCGGAAGGGCACGACAAGATGCACGGCGACGTCAAGCGATCTTCAGCTGGACTTATTACTTTCTGCACTGCCTCGCACCAGAAACGCCGCCCCCTCAAGTAGCCCACGCGTTCTCAAGCCTGTATGAGAAATGGCTCCGCACTGTGTACCCCTGACCACTGAGTGTGTATCATTATGTCGTTTATAATTATGTGCTTTTAGGAGTGACCCCTATGTGATCGCAAGCGTGGACATTAATACCGGAATCCTACCGGGTTCTGCCAACCCATCCACAACATACGCACTCGAGTTACAAATCACACTGTTATCATTAGAACAAGGAAATGTCCAAATCATATTACACAAGTGATTTTTTTGGTCTACGCAATCTAGTGCTCCACCAGCGTCTTCCTCCTGCTCGTCGGCCTCGAGCGCTTGCGCTTCTTCCCGCCCACAAACGCGTTCGCGCTCTTGTGGTCCCGTCCGAGCGGGTCTTCTTTTTTCACTTCGTAGATGCGGACCTAGAAGGATTTAGTAAGCGCTCGAGTCGTGGTATCAAAGAAGACAAGGGGCTTACGATCCAGTTCTCCGATGTGAACGCCTCCTCGAGGTAATCGAGCGTCGGGCCCTGACGGGGAAGCTGCTGCTGCCGAACCCGATCGGTCGCCTGGTTTCCGGCATACAGTTCAGCGAATCTAAGCCCAACACCGTTAGCTCATCCGCCACCAACAACCCTGCATCAGACTAACCGATAATAGCTCGTCTTGTACATCACGCTTTCCCTCATTGCTACGCTCGCCTGGTCATCGACCTTGTACTCGCCGCGCGCAGTAAAGTACGACGATTCACGGATTTCGTCGGGCCAGATGCCTTGCGCGATGCGAACCATCCACAGGAACTTATTGATATCGTCGCCAGAGTATCCGAGGAGACCGCCAAAGATGACGAGCACGTAGTCGACGTCGTGCTTGCGCAGGATCGGGTACGCTTTTTCTTCAGGCGAGGCCATGATCTTTCCGACGGTCGCGATATGAGCTAAAGGACCCAAACATCATTACATGTCTCCATGAAAAAGCGCCACGTCTACTCACTGTTGTTCCACGTATTGTTATCAACCAACGTCGGCCTGTCCGCCATCCCCGCAATCTGGTATCCATAATCCCACCAGCTCGCCACAACACTCGTCTCGGGCGTGTTCATCCTCAGCCAATAATACGCCTCACGGAAATCATCAATGATGTTCTGGCTTCCGTCTGGCGCACGCGACGCGAGCACGACCGACGGGGACGAGTACGCGTTGGACGTCACCCACGTGCAGTGCAGAACAAACACAAGCATCAAGAACACCGTGTTGCCTACGACAGCTAGACGCGTGTCGAGCCCCCAGATGCCAGTCTTCTTGCCAGTACGCTTGGGAGTGGGCTTCTTGTCGGTATCCGAGGCAGGGGCGTCCTTGCTAGCAGGCTCAGCAGGGGCGTCCGGCTCCTCGGGGTCGATATACGTGTCGAGTAGGGTCGAGATGGCGATCGCGGCCGAGATACAAACGACAGGGGTGAGCGTCAACATCAACCGCACCATGACGCCCGCGAAATAGCTCGCGACAACCGCATAGATGATCACAAACACATGCTCGTCGCGCAGCTCGCGGAAGCACAGCACCACACCCGCCGGGAAGATAAAGATCAAAAAGTTGAGATCCATGAAGAACGCAGGCCAGGCGGTCGGCTGGTGCTCTGAGACCGAGGCAATGATCGGGATGTGGATCTTGGCGTATGATGTGTCCCAGAGCGAGTAGAAGCGGCCAGTCCAGGGCGCGATCCAGCCTTTCATAGTGAGGAACATGAGTGCGCCACCACCGAGGAGGAACACGGCGACAAGCGAGGTGCGGAGGATGAGCTTGAACTGCTTGGTCGGGAGGTGCGAACGGACAAGCTCAGAGAACGCAATAAGCTGCAAGAGACCAAAGACACCTGAACCAAACTTTAGCCACACCCCCGAAAAGCATATATTCGAATCTCACCAAGTGCGCCCATATGCTCGCTCGTGCTAACCGGCTGGAACCCAACAAACGGCACCTGCATGCTCGCCAACGTCCCAATAGCGTACCAGCTCGAATACCCAACATACAACCGACTCGAATACCGGCCCATGAAAATCAACGCGAGCGCATGCAACGGGATCATGTTGGTAATAAACGCGTACCCGCCCCACGCGGCGACCATGTAAAAATAAAAGATGGCCGCGAGCGTGCCAAAGAACGCAGAGCCTTGCTTGAGCGCGCGGATCCAGAGGTAAAACGTGAACATGAGCAGGAAGATCGCGATCGCTTCGTTGTCGTACGAGCCGGCGACGGAGCGGGAGATATAGCCTGGAGCGATGCCGATGAAAATGGCAGCGAGGAGACCAGCAGACTCGTCCTTCATTTCTTTGGTGAACCTAGAGGGCTATTAATAACCTAGATTCGACACGTATCGTGGGAGCTGCGGACGTACAGGTATGTCGCATAGGCGGTGAGCGCGCTAAATCCGGGGGCGAGCATGACACAGATGTTACGGATGTCGACTGGAAGGTGGAGTGCATGGAGAAAGTTGTAGATGATGCCGCTCGTCGCCATCAGGCCGGGGTAGATGGTCCCGCCAACGACACGGCCCAGCGGGTACCACGCAGTAGGATCAAACCAGTTCCAGAATTCCTAGTTACAAGAGGTTAGCTCATAGTTGCGGAGTTCAAGTGGCTGAGAGGGTGGTGTCACGGCCGTACTGCGCGCGAATGAGCTCGAGCTTCAAGCTCCGACGGCGAACCACATTGAGAGGAAGACGAGAAACATTAAGAAACGTACATAGAATCCGTCCTTCGCAAGCACCTTGGTCGCTCGACTGAAAACACACGTATATGGATTAGCCCCGCGTTACACTTACACTCCCATCCGACTCCGACAACCAGCCGATGAGAAACTAAAACTTACTAGTTGAACCACGGGTCACTATAAACGGCATTAGCACAAAAACTGAAAATACGGAGAGAAATCACACGTACAATTCATGGATAATACTCTCAAAGTTGATGACAGCAAACAGACGCGACGCAATGGCCGCGCCCGAGATGAACACAAGGACGACGATGCGCAGGAGCGAGGCCGTGTTCGCCACGGCCTCTTTTGAAAGCGCTGGCAGTTCGTACGCGACTGCCATATGGTAGGAGCTGGTAAACTGTCGCTCCCAGAGCTCAAGGCTAAGTTACACGACTGCGGACCCTGAGTGTCGTGGCATAATAACCGCCGGGCTGTTACTGCGAGTTATTTGGGGAACTCAGGTTGGCATGGGACGCAGAGGTATAATGCAACGTGGATTGCGCAAAATGATCTAGCTAAACACTGCGAGCCCGTCCAAGTATCCAAACCGAATGTAAAATAGATAGAAACTAATGACCCCAAAATCTAGAACATCCCAACAGCAGCAAACACGGCTCCAACAATGGCCATCACACCTGGAGCGGCACTGCCGAGCGCGGCGCTGGAAGAGTGTGTCGCGGAAGCCGCAGAGGCACTCGCAGTACCGGTCGAGGAGCTGCGAGCGGTAGAACGGACGGAGGTTGTCATGGAAGCAGCGGGCGACGAGGGGCTAGCAGCAGCGGGCATCGAGGCGGAGGTAGTGGGCATGGGCGACGAGACGCTGCGAGTAGCAGAGGCTGACATGCTAGTGCTAGCGCTGGCCGAGCCGCTCGCACCTCCAGACTGAGCGGTGCCAAGGTAAGCCGGCGGAGCGACGGCAGTCGAAGGGTCGACGAGCGCTCCCTTGCCCCAGCCAATCTTCTGACCATCAGGCTGGGTGGTCTCAGTCGGGGGCGTGGTCTCGCCGTTGGTACCAGCAATCTACACAGCCTGCTTAGACGATGAACAACATTGAACAAAAGAATGCTTACGGTGAAACGGGTGGTCCAGAGCAAGTCCGTCGCGTTCGTGGGAGACGAGAACTGGTAGAAGTAGATGGCCGACGTCGGGGTGACCGCAGGGCAGGGGTAACTAAAAGTGTTTTTGGTCGCGTCGGTCGCATCAATGTTTTGCGCAACGGCTGTGCAAAAGGCAAATGAGAACCGGTCCCAGACACTTGGCAAGTGAGGGGCCCCAAGACGTACTGGTAATGGGAATCATGTTCCAGTTGTCGCCCGTCATGAGCTGAATGTTCATCTGCTTCCAGGTTCCCGTCTGCATTTGGGTTATTAGCAAGTTTGTCTCGAGTTTGTCACTGATGTACGTACGGTATCCGGGTCCCACTTGATGGAGCAGGCTTGGCCAATGTTGAAGACAGACGCGGACGAGGGCTCAGTTCTACGTACCGCGTAAACAAAACCGCACGAGCGGGGGAAAACAAAAAACTCACGGGTTGGGCGACGCGCCAACCATGCCAGCAACGACCGCAACGATCCCGGTAACAGCGAGTTTGGAGGAAAACATCTCGGTAAAAGTGGAAGAAAAATGTAGAGTACGAGGTGCGTGCCCAAATGAGCGAGTGGGCGTGGTTTTAACGAGCGACGGGGGCAACGGCGGGGCGGGAAGACGGATGAGTGGACAGACCAGAACGTCCCGTGGTTTTATTCCTTTTCCAAAAAAGTCAGGGTTTGTGGCGGTGCTCCCGCTGACTCGGCGCATCCACGGTACCTTTTTGCCTGTTAATGTAAAGCGTCTAGCCGCATACAATTGCTTGGACCTCCGATACCGGAGCATGCACTGGCTTCCTGTGATTGCTAGGCCTCTGTTGGCTGTACGATTGTTCTTGGCCTACTGATTTTCGCTCGTCTCGGGTCATAACCAAGTATAACGGGTCAGTCTAATTAGTCGTAACCGCCGGGTAAAATCGCCGCATCCACGCTTTCATGCTGTGTCAAACTTAAGAGTCTGATATCCCAGTTTAGTCCTCCGCTCGGATACGCACATAGCTTCGTTGCAGCTCGCGTAATCCAAGCAAACGACGCTTCAGCTCCCAAAATAGAACAGTATATAAATATCATAATCATTTCAACATACAACATATTCAACCATAATCATACGATACACCTCACAACATCAACGTAAATCTCGTCACAGCAGCCGCGATCTCCTCCACATGCGTCTCCAACGCAAAATGCCCCGCATCAAGCACTAGAACCTCAGCATCCGGCACATCCCTCGTATACATCCTCGCCCCGACAGTATCCAAAAACGCATCGCGCGAGCCCCAAATCGCCAACACGCGCGGTGCCCACTCTCGCAAGTACCGCTGAAAGAGCGGATACATCCGCACCGTCGTCCGGTAATCCGCGAGGAGTCCCAGATGAATATCCCCACGTTCAGGCTCCTGCAACAGCAAAGCCGACTCGAACATGTGCGACTCGGGCGAGATCGTGCGTCCGTTTCCGTGCGGGCCTGAACCGTGCGAGTAGACCCAATGTACGCCTTCGGGGCTCAACACCGCCGCGCGGAGGAGACGCAACTTGTCCTCTGCCGTTCCCGTCAGCGCGCCCTCTTCTTCTTCGTCCGGCTCGGCCTTGACGATGAGGTGTGGAGGAGGTGTGGGTTTGGCGTGTGTACGGCTGGACGCTTTCTTGTACGTATACTCGTGCTTTGGCGCGGGCTTTTCAGACTCCAAGTCGCCCCAAAGCGCACGTACCGGCTCCCATGCCTTGCCCAGACCTTCGATATATGCATTCCCTCCTTGTGCGACGACCGCAGTCACGCGCTCTGGATGAGCAAGGGCGAGCCTCCACCCAACGGCCGCACCGAAATCGAACAAGTAGAGCGCATAGGACGTGAGTTTCAGACAGTCGACAAAGGCCGTTAAAGTCTTTGCGAGCGAGGCAAACGTGTATTTATACGGAGCTGATCGAGACGAACTAGGGCTGGTAAATCCGTGACCAGGAAGATCGGGAGCAATAACGTGCTACGGCGTGCATGAGTCGTAACGTCAAAATGCACAGGACAGACTCACAAATTCTCGAGCCAACAAAGGCATCAACTGCCTAAACTGAAACGACGACGCGATCCCGCCATGCAAAAGCAGGATGACAGGCCGCCCAGGCCGTCCCGCCTCTCGATAAAACACGTTCATCCCATCGACAGCGACCGAGTGTACGCGTGCGCTCAACATGGCAAGTGCACAATCTTTGCTTTCGGCACCTTTGGGATGGATAGGTTCTGCGGGCTTGATAATTGGTCTTTGAGCAACTTTGGCAGTCATGATGGGCGATAAAAGGGGCGGTAACAGGGGGCGGGGGAAGACGACCAGGGAGGTCGGCTCTTGAGAAGAAATAGATTTAAACCCACCTTTTATACGCAAGATACGCCTCGCAGCAAAGGATCTCGTCCAAGCTCCTCGACGGCAATCACGGGTGTCTATATATCTGTCCAACATGCCATTGATTTTGTACTCTTTTGGCGTAGGATCCGCTCGGCACGTCGGAACACCCGTCGTGTTCGAGGTGCGCGGCGCGGTCGCACTTGGTCCTCGTGAGCGACCTTGTGGTCGAAGCCTACGGCAAGAATGGATCGAAATGCTTTCGAGTGGCTCTTGGGTGTCAGCCACTCAGCGTATATGCGGCCCAGCGCGGGGAAATCAAATAGGGCAAAAGTCGTGTTTCAACGGCCCAGCATGAAATTTCTGGAGAACTAGTCAGGAACAACAGGGGAAAGGAAACATAGTGTACACCAAGCCGAGCCTCGAACGAACGGAACTAAGAAAAGAATAGAAGGAGTGGGGGTGATAACTGAAACATCTGCCTCGAGCTCAATTTTTTGACCAAATCCATTTCCCGTCGACTTTTTTCATCCCACCTCCGCCACTCGGCGCAGGAGTATGAACAGCTGCAACAGGGGACCCGTAACCAGCTCCATTCATACCCCCATAACCATTTTCGCCTTGTCCAGAATGCGCATATGCGGAATAAGCGCCAGCATCTGCATCCCCTCCCCCAAGCACAACAGCGTCCGAGTCCCCACCGCCTCCGCCATACTCTCCATATTCACCACCCACACTGTACCCCGCATACCCGCCCCGTCCCCGTCCACGCCCCCGTCCTCTGAACCCACCTCCTCGAGGCTGCCACCCTCCCCGACCACGTCCCCGTCCACTCCAAGCAGCCTGAGATTGGTCCCACTGATCCCCTCCCCCTGCAGTCACTGGACCACCACCCACCCCTGCAGCACCACCTCCAGCCACAAACGCCATCATCTCCTCCTGCGTCGGCGACCGTCCATACGTCTGTTCCCATGCAACCGCAAGCCTTGCCCACGACGCCGGATCCGTAAAATCAAACACGGACATGTCCAATGACGCTAGACCTCCCAATGGGCTCTGAGTGACAGGCACGGGCTCGACTTGAGGCACCGGCACAGGCGTTGTATCCACACGATCGTAGTGTTCGTCGACGGGTGTCGAAACGAAATCACCAGCACCAGCACCAGCACCGCCGCCATCTTCTCGAACGTCCCGCCCAAACTCGTCTTTTCCGACCTCGCCCACACCAGGCAACGGCGCACGACCGCTTCCTACGCGTTCACTAGCGCCAGCACCAGCACTAGCACCACCGTTTGCCGAGTGCCGGTCCCGATCCCGATCCCAGCCAGGCGAACGGGACCGTCTCTTGCGCAGCCCATCCCTCTCACGGAACCTCGGCGGACCCCGCACAGGCCCATCCCTGTCTCTATCTCTGTACCGCCCCCCACGAGGTCGATCGTCATCGCGATACTTGTCCCCCCCACGATCCCGGAACCGCGCGTCCCGCCAGCGCCCTGGAGACCTCGACCTCGACCTCGACCGCGAGCGGGAGCGCGAGTGAGGACTGCGGTAGTCGCCGTTTCCATTGTCCGAGCTGTATCTCCGAATGGAATCCGAAAAGTGAGGCGGGGAGTGGGCGACGGGAGCCGGGGCAGGAGGCACAGTGGGGTGAACAGGAGGGGCAGCTTGGGCAGTGAGCTGGTTAATGAGCGCTAGTTGGGTCGGATCGAGTGCAAAGGGTTGAGGTGGCGCCAGGACCGCAGGCTGTGCTCTAATACGAAATAGATGAGTCTTGTCCCACAGGATCAGTGTGCCGCGACTTACACGACAGGCGTGATGGGCACTGCACCCAAGAGCGCGAGGATAGCGGGCGGGAGGGATGCAATCCCATTTGTCGTGGCCGTGGCGGGGGTTGACGTCGGAGGCTGCTCCGTCTGCGACACCGCGGTGTTTATCGGTGGGAGCTGGTTTATTGTACCTAAAGGTATCAACCGTTTGTCCTCAGTTCCTTATTCACAATGTGCGCCAGGGTGGGGCAACGATAATGAATTGCAAGGGGCAAGTACTTAGCAAACATGAATGAACAGTATAAGCACCTTGTGAGTATGGATTTCCCTGTTTTACTCTCGCCGAGAGGCGCGTCAGTACGTCCAGGGGAAACGTGCCCTCCCTCGTCCAAATATCCAGTACTTTGCGTGTTTTCTCCTGCAAACATGTCGATGTGTCAGGCCGATAGACCGATACGTGTTTGAGCGCGCTCAAGTGTGCGATGTACAAAAACAGCGTGGGAGGCGATACAGTGCACAAAACACCTCGAGCGCGGCCGAGCGGCGTCCGGGTTATACCGCGTCAGTTGTGCGAGCGCAGGCCAATGGGCGAGGCCAGATGTACAGCATATCGGTCTGGGTTAGATAAAGACAGAGACACGTGTAGGCGTGTAAAGGGAATAGTGCTCCGGGCGGGCGGATACTTGGATAGATGGCACCTGGCTGAGCAAATCGGACTAACCTTTGCTTCGGGTGGTCCGTGCACTACCATATCCTCCACCAGCCCGTCCAACATCCCCTCGAGCCGCACGAGAAACGACGCGGCGTTCCCGATGGGGCTGCCCAGATCGGCGACCAGGGTCTTTTTTGACTTGTGCCGGTGAGCAGCGCGCGCGACAGAGTCGAAGACATACAGACTCGAGACCTTGTTCGGGGCGGGGAGGCTCTTGTGCAGGCGGTACATCAGGGATATCATCTCGGTGTCCGACTGCGGCGTCGTCAGCTGGGCCCGCGCCGCCACCAGACCACGCACCTGCATGTTTTCCACTGCGAGCTCGGTGAGTGCTGTCATCTTGGAGCTGGAGAGGCGCTTGGCGGTGACGACCTGCCTGAGCTGGGCCCCGAACTCATCCTGGCGGGCGGTGAGTATGTCGCGCGCGCTGGCTGGGGGGTGCTCACCGGAAGGGCCATCGCGCTCATCGGGGAGGGGAAAGACAGACTGGTCGCAGGGCTTGGGGTCACGCAGACCCTGGGCGGAAGCGCTGGGTCGATGTCAAATGTGCTATACCAAAAGGATGTGGATATCAAGGTTCAAACTCAGATGCCTGATGCGGACAGCCCAAATCGGACATAAGTTCCTCGAAATTAAGCTGAAAAATGTGCTGCGAGGTACGGCGTTGGTCCGGGATCCAAATGCGGGGTATATGTGTCCGTGACCTATGTCACACAGATCGCATTCATGTGTCGACTCAAAGTATCTACCGCTGTCGAGTTGCTCCTTTACTTCACATTTGAACTCCGCCCGACACGTGCAGACAACTGGTATATTTGTGTTGGTCGATTCGCGATTTAACCAGTCGCCCGCAGATCTACCCCCCCTCCACCGCTGCTGCGAATCCCCCTCTGCTCGCTGCACATCATGCCCGTCCCCGACACCAAGCCAGAGCCGGCCCCACCCAAGTTGTCCGGTGCTCTGCCGGTGAAAGACGCCGCCCTCGCCCACGCCGACGGCGCTCCCGCCACCCCCGCCCCGCCCACCGAGCTCCCCCCAGTAAGCACACCCTAGCGCCACCAAGCCCAGCGGATAGCCCACCTCATGTTTGTGTCATCCACCTAGGAACAGGCCGCCGATTCAGGCGTTTCGCACGTAAATCATACCGATCCTCCGAATCACGAGTAAGCTCCCCCTGTCTCGAGTATGCTCGTCATTGACTATGTAATACAGACCGAGTGTCCAGTCGCCTGTTTCACGCTCTCCAGCGCATATAACTCGTCCAATTTCCCCGCCCAGTCCACAGCCGCAGTCTGAAGACGTGACCATGGCCCCAGCCGACGCTCCGAACCCGCCTCCCGAACCCACGCAGAGCCCAGCGCCTCCCGCACTTGTCAATCACCAGCCCGCGCCCCCTCCTATCGCTCCCGCACCACCGGTGGGTCCCAAGTCGCCGGACAATGGGACCGCCGCCCCGCCAAGCTTGGAGAACCACGCTCCCCACCCCGCCGATATTCCGCTCACAATGGTCCAAACCTCGGGCCAAAGCGAACAGGGCCTCTCTGCGCGCCAGCTTGGCCAGCGTGCCCGCCGCGCTCGCGAGCGCGAACTCCAGGCCCAGGGCCTCTACACCCCGAAACGCCGCACCTCGAGCTCGGCCACCCAGCCAGACCTCTCTCCCTATGTATCACATGCTGCCCAACCGGGTGCGCTCCCCGTTCCAACTCCGCCCGCTCAGGCGGCCCCCACGACCGGCGACGTGACAATGCAGAGTCCAGACGGAGACGGAGATGACGACGGAGAAGGCGAACTCGAGGCAGATCTCGCTCCTCAGTCCGTCGGCGCTTCCGTCCTTTCAGCGTCCACGCCTGCTGTTCCTCCCCATACGGCTTCGCACCTGATCCCTCCTATCGCTGTGCTCGCGCCAGTTGCGACTCCGAGCCGTGCATCGTTGGCACAACGTGCCCGTCGCGAACGCGAACGAGCCAATCGCCTTGGCTTGACTCCCGGTGCTGCCGCCAGTCCAGAAGGCTCGAGCGGTTCCTCGACTGCACCACTCACCTATGCCTCCCCTCAGCCCCCCATCCCGTTCAACCCCCAGCAAGTTCCGCCGGGATCGACCCACCTCGCGGCTCTCGGCCAAGTCCCTCAACAGCCTCCGACGCTCACACGAGGCCAACTCGCCCAGCGGGCCCGCCGCGCTCGCGAGCGCGTCGAGCGCGCCTCCAAGACCCAAAACTCTGACGGATGGACCCCATCGCTAAACACCCAAGAGGGCGTAAGCTCTGCAGGCGAGGCCGTCTTTGCCGTCGCGCCTCCACCTCCATCTGCCAACGGCCAACCCGCGGGCTTTGTGACGACTGCGAGCCAGCACAACCCGGGCTATGGAGTTGGGCTGGGCGCGAACCATGTGCCGCAGCAGCTGAATCGCGCCCAGCTTGCTCAACGGGCGCGTCGTGCGCGGGAGCGCCAGCAACGACTCGCGACGGCGGCGGCGCATGCAACCAATGCATCCGACGTTCATCGCTCCCCATCGAGCTCGGTTCCACCCGCGTCGCCAACCGCGAAGAAACATATGGACGAGGCGAGTCGGTCGTCACTGTCCCCGATGGCATCGTCAGCTACGGCCCCAGCCCCGTTGTCGATCGGAGCTCAGTTTGCGCAAGTGTTCAAGTCGTTGACTGCAGGAGACAACGGTACGTTTTATTATTATTTTTGTTTTATCTCGACTTGGGCGTTGGTAGCTAATATATGCACTCGATTTCCCTATCTAGGCGTTTCCCGTGCGGTCGCAGACGCTGGGGCGCTTACCTCGAAAGACGACATGAAAGCCCGCAATAGCACCAACAGCCCCATCGAGCGCATGACGAGCCCGACGTCTGGCCAACGCACCGACAACCAAGATGGGCCCGACGAGTGCATGGACCAGCTGAGCGAGGACAGCACGCACGCGACGACACCCAGTCGAGACGCAGCTCCCACCTCGCCGCGTCCTGACGTCAAGGCCCAATCACCGCCGCCCGAGCCGACGACGACCGTGCAAGAGCGTGTTGAGCCCGGTCCTCTGAAAGCTGCTACCCCTGAGGTGCATATGGCTAGCGTCCAGTCTGTCGGCGCATAGACCTCCACCCTGTTTTAAGCATCGACTGAGTTATACACGTCCCACTCGGTGCTCATGTAACAATATCTCTTCTCTTTTTTTATTCGGCTCGCAATGGCCATGTATGGGAGCCGATTTATACCATTTACTATTGACATTTCTTACTTTCTTCCTTGCACTGGCTCCGATCCGTGGCTGGACTCTTTGCGATACGTTCATTTTTCGTCTCTCAGCGTTTCTTGTATTCAATTTACGGTTATCTCAAAGACATTGGTTCTCCTTCGGCTGATTTCGGTTTTACAACGTCTTCCGCTGAACATAAAAATGGTATTTTTCCCAGGCCAATCTGTATCTGCTAGTTCTTCATCCTCGATTAGGCTGACCCATTGTAACTCAATTTACTCCCTCGAAACTCCGCTAATGATATGCTTCCTTCTCCCCCTAAGCCAACCGTTTGGTACGCTCGAAACAATCCTCCACGAGACAAACACAGGATAGAGCGCACAATCGCTCGCCTGAATCGTTTTGTTCCGATCCCCCTCGGGTGCACACGTGAAAGGGTTGTCGAGCATGGATCATATGCGCGAATTAGCATTATTTCACTCTGCACTTGGAGCCTTGGACGTTTGTGTCCCACGTTCCGCGTTTAGCTCGGATCGACGGTGCCTAACGCACCCGGGTATCAAACAGCCGACAGCACTCGAGCACATCGCGTAGGGTCGAGGTGTTACGCCACATTGGACAGCCCACACAGACCACTGGGAGGCTCGAGAGAGCTCGGTGGCCAACTTGCGATCGTGGACTGAATGGAATGGGTGAAAGCGTGCTAGCCGAGCGAGGTCGATAGAAGCGCCCGCGGGAGTATGCTCACAAGGCCGAGCACTTTTTGCGTTACACCCCTGAACGAGTCTATTTCCCCGTAAGATATAAATGTACGTGTATCAAAAGATGACGTACCAGTTTGTGAAATGCTCTGATTGTATGTGGGATACCGGGCCGTGTGTTTGTCACACAGGAAGACATGCGGTGCGATGGGCCGTAACAAGTTGGTTCGCACACAACGTATAGGGGTCCGTTGCAAATTCACGATAGTTTATACAGGCTTAACCGACTTTATGCAGGCTTATTTCCAACTAAGGACTGCCTTGAGGCCACGAACAAGTCCGACGACTGTATAAGATTGATCCTTGGGTGTAGGTTCTAGCATCCACGCGTAGCACATTAGTCATAGTTGAGTATAGATGAATCGTTATGTCTGTTTTTGTCCTCTGTCAGATTAGGTGAGGGGATTCACCCTGTGTATCGCATATAGCCCCTTTGTCTGTGAGGCATTTAAGCGCTCATCTCAGACAAACTATACTAACACATGTACGAATAACCTTTTTGTATTACCTTTACCACGCACTCTTACGAAAAGACTCGGACAATGTGGGCCACACGTGTCTGTCTATATACAGACAACTGTACCGTCTGGGTCTAGGGCCGACTAACCAGACCGCAACCGGTCGGACATGAGACTATTTCTAGTCCTCATGCAGAGAGTCAGGCAGTGTGATAGGAGGTAAATATAAAGTTTACATAGCTATTGCTCTTTACTCGCTTTGGCGCCTGGCTGTGAATATAGCCTGGTGGCATTGGGAACGCCATTTGAACTTTCGATTATCATCTTATCTTGTCTTATGTGTCAGTGCCGCTGACTTGGTGGTGCCGATGTGGAGACGTGACGTCGTTATCCGCACCAACGGTAAAAATAGGACAGAGAGCATCATAAAAGCACTCCACTCATAGGCTCCATCTTTACAGTCGCTGCATTTGAGTTCACGTCTTATAATAACACACATAGGTAAGCCACGAAAGCTTGAAGACTATATGCTGAGCTCAGGTGTCTCGGCGCTGCTACAGCCCTGACATGAACGAGAATGAAAAGTCTGTTTTTATGGTCGGTTCGACGCCCGCTAATCAGCGTGATCACCATGAAGCAACAGTCGGCGCCACATATTTCAGTTTATATGCAGTACCGGCAAGTATGCCTTGTGTAGAACTGCGACTGTGATGCCCGCTGTAAAATCATGTAGCCTACGTTCGCAGACTAAGACCAAATAATACCCTATGTTGCAACGACCTACCTTGCAATGGCTCCTAAACGTGATTTGCACCCATTATTCTGCAAGAGGCTGCTAGCGCGACGCGTAGAAGGTTCCGGTTGGCTTACCATTGTAGTGAGATCCAATTTTAACAAACGAACTCGGTGAGACTTCAGCGTGAAATGATGTCGTCACCCCAGCTCCATGCGACTACTAGCGGCAAGGTGGGGCGTTTAAAAATGAACAGTTTAAAATAACTTGGTCTCCATGTACTTAAGCCCCTGGAGATGCAATGTAGACAGTACTCCAAGCTACTACCCTCACACCCTTCATCTAGCATCTTACCACATAGGCATCTCGTTATGTACGCATTGCTTTTCTAATCCATGTATCTTTTGCTAAGTGGAACGTCCATGTTTCAGCTCACATGGCCACGAAAGAGACCTCGCTAATTGAGTCCACCCCCGTCAACCGGTGCAGCTGCGATGACGGCTTTGTGAGTCGAGCTTGGTAGTACCGTTGACATACTCTGAATGGTTCATAATGCCAGGACTGCGGCTGCCTGGATTGCGGCTGTGACGATACATGCTGTACTATAATGTGATTGGTGCGCCCCAACCTCCACGAATGATTGATACCACATTATCTGCATACCATAAATGTGTTGTGTATGCCGTTAAACGATCGAGCAACAAAATAATTTTCAATAGTATATAATCCGTTGGCCCCCAAGCACCGCTATCGAGGATTCTTGCACGGGCTGTTTATTGATTTCTCTGGCTCTAGAGGGCTAACGGTTAGCTTCTGTGTGCTGGAACATCTATCAAACGGATGTATATCAGCCGTCATCATATCCCTTGATGATGACGTAAATCACTTAATCGGGTGGCTATGATGTGGCGCCACGCCTAGCTCCTTGTAGATGAAGGTGACCGGACGCTGGGTTTATGCACAGCTGCGAGTTAGAAGACAAGCGTGCGAAACCCGTCTTAGCTTGCGCTCTAATTCATTGAGCTATATAGGTTATTCCCCTACCGTGAGATAGTGTACTTGATCATAACAAGCAGTCCTCAGTCAGATCACGGATCGGGGAATTGGTTCTGGCGCCACATCGGGGATGACCCCGTTATGGAAGTCCCCTTTTGTTTGTTGGTGCATTCTGTCCGAAGAAACTCGCACACTCAAAAGGTCGAACACAGCTCTCAGCTCACA
The DNA here is from genome assembly GCA_019616945.1 of Ceratobasidium sp. 414. Lineage (NCBI taxonomy): Eukaryota > Fungi > Basidiomycota > Agaricomycetes > Cantharellales > Ceratobasidiaceae > Ceratobasidium > Ceratobasidium sp. 414. The sequence goes on from WSTK01000031.1 coordinate 61,950, forward strand.
ATTCACAGCCACAAATATACTGCTCATAAATCAGAACATCAAAAATGTCTGGAAGCCAGGATCGACAAAGGGACACATTTTGTGCTAGCTCAGTTGCATGTCGATTCTCGCCCGTTCTAGATTCGCTCCATACAAGACAACGGCACACTCCGATTGTGCCCTTCACCCCTCGTAATGAGAATTATGCGCCATCGGATCGAATTCAACACATCCCTTCCGGGGAACCAGACAATGGGACAAGTTCCGTGACTAGTGGTTCTGTTTTGCGCCTGTGCTATTCAATTCTTCCCCCGAAAAGTCTAGCACTCCGGGCTTCCAGATGCGCAAGCACAGGTAGGTGTGTGACAGGTTATTGGCAGGTACGGTTGCTCCATTCCAGCCTTTTTTTGCCACCAAGGCGGTTGACAGGGGGTTGACATATTATCATCACATTAAACGAACGGATCGTGCATATAAGAGCGAGTTTGTCTGGTTAAATCGTCCCTCGCTAGCTTTCAGCAGGCATAGGCGTGAGAGACCCCCAAGAATGCATTTAAGCTAGTGGCGCGTGGTACGTTCTATGGGATTGACTAATATTAAGCTGATGATGGTTGGTATTGGAAAATCCCGCATTTTTGATTCTTGGCATTCAAGAATCCACGCGATGTCTCGACAAAGACATCACAGATCATTGTTCGGCTAATCAGCACCCCAAACACGTGCTGGGGGATACTCGTCTGATAGGGACAAGGCGTATAACGTATACCCAGATTCTGTTCTGTCCACATGTATGCTATAACCTGTTTTGTCTTGTCGGATGCGGGCACGTCGATCCGCGCCGCATGTCTACCCCATAACCAGTTAGGCATAAGACCAACGTTATTTTTCAGGGTATATGCTATATACGTCGGGTCCGAAATGTATGGGAACTGTGTCGGAACAAAACCTGGAATTTGTTGGGTCAGGTCAGGTCAGTTTGTATCAGTAACCGGCTTGCCCTCACCGCCAATTGTCGTTTGCTACAAGTTGGCCATCAAGGTGCAGCAAAAAACGAGGCTGGTCTAATGCGTGACTCATTACGCCCCTATGAGGGCCTATAATTATCGGACTCTTGAGCTAAAAAGCGCGTCCCGAATTGCGGCAGTGGGTGTGTACCTGTCTTTTTAGCTTAAACGACCGAAAATTGCTGGCCCCTATGTGTCCTTGGACATGTTCCTGTCTCCACAATTTGTCCCGCAATCACTCCTTGGGAATGGTCGGCGTGATAGCACGCAGCGAATGGGTGATCGGGTGCCTAGAGTTTTGAACGTGTTGGGCCAAAGGGTTTCGTGTCTGCCATCATGCATGTCAACTTGTGGTGATACCCATGGCCAACCTAGCAGGGGGTCGATGTTGGCAGCTCTGCGCCGTGCTTGCGCTACTCTGTCCCACGATCCGTTCCCAAGCTTCAACTCCCCGTTCAGGTAGCTTGGGGTTGAATATAACCAATGCATCCGAGCCAAAAGACTATTACCCGGCTTTTTCCCTGGCGCCCGGGTTTAAGGCGCTCATAGTCATTTATTTGTCGAGCAGAATAACATCAAGGATGGCTTGTTTGTCGGTATGCTCAATTCGGTACAGGGAACCAATATAGAAAGCGACATTGCCGGGAAGCGGAGCCGGTGGGATGAACTAGGGGCAGTGGAGTTCTTGCCAGATGGTAAAAGAGACAATTGTGCGAGCAGGGATGATGAATCTGGATTTGGGTACTACTATGTCAGGCCCAGTGGATCTGCAGAGCGAGATTAAGGAGTGTGAGATCAAGGGGAGGCACAGCGAGTTTATGCTGAGGAGGGTGGCGAACCGGGTGGCTGGCTTGTTAAGGTCATGTGATCCTAGCGCTTCGTGAGACGGAGCCTGTTCTGCAAGGTCTTGCCTTGTGAACAAAGCTCGCTCGTAAGTAGCAGGTTCTCACCACGAACAAACTGAGCTATAACGTAAACCACAGGATGTCTTCTGTCCGATTCATATCTCGCATCAAGCCTGTGAGATTGGACACGCTCCCTCGGTCGGCGAACATTCGCCCACCTCCGGGAGCAGCGGTCCCACGGAAATCAATACCTACTCTAGTTGATATACTAGCAGCTCGAAATGCCAGTGGAGGGCTGACAAACTTACGAGTGGAGGAGTTCAAGGACGAGAAGCGACAGTGGCATGGCGTGAAACGGGAGACGAGGAAAGATTTGAAGAAGGTTATCAGGGAGAAGTAAATGTGAGTAGGGACTGTGGGTATCCAATCGCTGGTTGTCGCTGAAATAATGCAAAGTGGGGTACCTAGAGCTACTCGCAATAATTTACATGAACGATGCGGGTATCTATTCCTCGATGGGGACATTTTCCTTTCCAAACAGCAATCTTCCCCGATGATTAAATGTCGCAAATCCAAGTCGAGAATCAACGTCCTCGATTTTCCTGTGGGAGCGGACGAAACGTAGCGCAACGATCAGCTGGGAGTAACACGAGCCATGCTGAAAACTCGCCGTGTGCGCATTTCACTTGCCCAGGAGTTCTCTTTGAATACGGGCGCGTCGATTGTCGCTCCGACGACGAATAGAGCCATGGCCATGAAGCATTCGACTATGATCTGAGTGGAGCGTGTGGGAATGAAACGAAAATATAGGGGTAGTGTGACACGTTGAACTCACGTCGACGGGCAACGTGTTCGGCGTCGGCCTATCCAACGCCTTGAGCAGTGAGAGGTCTAGATGCAGGCTGAGCTATCTGTTATCGTTCAAACCTATAAACGTACGTTCATAAGCAGAGTAAGCAGCTAAGGGGGGGGGGGGATGTCAAGAACCATGCATAGCCTATACATCGTGCTCACCGTGTAAGAGGCCCAGTATGGACGCCGCTATCATGCCCTTTCCTGCTGTAGATCCCATGGTCGTAAGTGAGGTGTATCGTAGTTCTGCGGGGCGTGTACAGAGGACAAGGGCAAGACAGATGATACATGAGGCTTCGCGTTGCGATCACGTGTTGAGGGGTTTTTATTTGCTTTGAAATGCGAGGTCTTGGGCTCCAGGACACGACGACCTCCGGACCACCACCCTCCCCATCTCTACGACAGCGACGACAACATGGACGGCGATCTCATCGAACTCGTTAACAAGCTCCAAGATACCTTTGCGAATCTTGGTGCGTAGCAGTATGCTCTTCACGTGAGCATTCCTGACCGTGTATCCGATCCAGGAGGGGAGCTGGACATGCCGCAGCTGGCTGTAGTAAGTAGCCTCGTCCTATGCTGTCCCAAATTGCTAAGATATCTTTGCATTCAGGTTGGTAGCCAGTCTGCAGGAAAGTCTAGTGTACTCGAAACGTGAGTCTACCAATTCAGAGCTGATATACAAATTTAACCTATCTTTAATCAGGATCGTCGGTCGCGACTTTCTACCACGAGGCCAAGGGATTGTCACCCGTCGCCCCCTCGTCCTTCAACTAATCCATACCCCTGCGTCCGCCGACGGCTCCCAACCCACCGAGTACGGCCAGTTCTTGCATGTGGACAAACACTTCGCCGATTTCGCCGAGATTCGGCGCGAAATCGAGGCGGAGACGTTCAGGGTGGCGGGTCAAAACAAGGGCGTATCGAAGCTGCCGATCAGCTTGCGTATCTACAGCCCGAATGTCTTGAACTTGACTCTCGTCGATTTGCCCGGCCTCACGAAGGTTAGTATCGTGTACTGTGTTGGCGGCTTGATCATACTTATGCGTTCGGTTACCGTAGATCCCAGTTGGCGATCAGCCTTCCGACATTGAACGACAGATACGAAACTTAATTATGGATTATATTTCTAAGCCTAACTGGTTCGAAATTAAATTGATAGTTTATCATGTGTCTAACACCTTGAGTAGCGTTATTCTTTCGGTCTCTCCCGCAAACGTCGATCTTGCAAACTCCGATTCTCTCAAACTCGCCCGCTCTGTCGATCCTCAAGGCAAGCGCACGATCGGGGTCTTGACTAAACTCGATCTTATGGATGCTGGCACCAATGCCCTCGACATTCTTACTGGCCGAGTTTACCCGCTGAAGCTGGGCTTCATCGGCGTTGTCAACCGCAGCCAACAAGACATCAACACGGAGCGTTCTATGGCCGATGCCCGAGCGAACGAGACCCGGTTCTTCAACGAGCATCCTGTCTACAGGAACATTGCGCACAAACAGGGAACCGCCTATCTGGCCAAGACCTTGAACCAGGTGCATGCCACCACACGTCCGTCGTTGAACATGTACTCAATTTTCGAATTAGGTCCTGATCAACCACATTCGCGAGAAGCTTCCGGATATGAAGGCTCGGCTCAACACGCTCATGGGTCAAACCCAGCAAGAACTGGCCTCGTTTGGTGATGCCGCGTTGTTTGGCGACGCGCACCAGGTGGGTTCCAGCCGTTTTATATGAACTCTATTAACTAAACCTTATTATCTGTCGACCCTTAGAAGGGTGCCCTCGTCCTCCGTCTGATGACTTCGTTCGCGCGAGATTTCGTCGCATCGATCGAGGGAACCTCTCTCGATATCTCGACCAAAGAGCTCTCGGGTGGCGCGCGTATCTACTACATTTTCAACGATGTTTTCGGGCACGCCCTCGGCTCGCTCGATGCAACCGGTAATCTCACAACACAGGACATTCGCACCGCTATTCGTAACTCTCATGGCCCTCGCCCAAGCATGTTCGTACCCGAGGTCGCGTTTGACTTGCTGGTCAAGCCTCAGATCAAGCTCCTCGAGGCTCCTAGTCTCCGATGTGTCGAGCTCGTCTACGAAGAACTCGTGAAAATCTGCCACGGCTGCACGAGCAAGGAGTTGGCGAGGTTCCCGAAGTTACATGCCGAGCTTGTCGAGGTTGTGTCGGAGCTTTTGAGGGAGCGACTCGGGCCGACGAGCGACTACACGCAAAGCCTAATCGACATCCAAGCGGCGTACATCAATACGAACCATCCGGGATTCATGCGCAACGACAACGCTGTAATGAGCATGACCGACCGTCACCGCAAGCCGAAGAGGTCCGAGCGTCCTCCAAGGGTGAGACTTTCATAACTCTAAATATGCGCGATACTAATGTTGGTCTCTTTGTAACAGAAACCTCTTAGTATTACCGGAGACGTTGATGATGATGTGGACGAGTCGGACTTGGTGACTCCCAGTAACCCTAATCCCCCACCGAACCCGATTCACTCTGCTCCCGCCACGACCCGAGTGCACGCCAACGGGTTATCTGCAAAGCACAGCGATCCAGAAACCACCATGCGTCACCAGCGCGAAAAGCCCCGCCGTGCATCTTCTGTGGCAGGCTCAGACGTTACGACTGGCAACCCCCGCGACACGTTCCTCGGCTACTTCTTCGGAGGGCAGGCCGGCAGTTCTCCGGCCTTGGGCACGAGCACTCCTACCAGCATGGCCAGTGGCAGGGTTGTGGGCGCGACGACCGCTGCTTTGCTTGGTCCCCGGCACGAGCGCACGATTGGCAGGGACACTATGTCGGAGAGCGGGGCGCCGCCGTCCGCGATCGAAACTAGAGGGGTATCGCTGGAGCAGCCGCACAACGCGGCGTACGATATGAAGAGCCTTGGGAGGCACATCGAGGCTGTGAGTGTTGCGCACTAGCTCTTGCATATTGCGAAGTTCTCAATCCGGCATTATCATCTAGATTTCGGCTGAGGGTAGCCCCTCTGGGACGCAACGCGACGAGTGGGAGACGTCTCTCATTCGCTCACTCATCAATTCTTACTTCGGCATCGTGCGACAGACTATCCAGGACATCGTACCCAAGGCGATCATGCACCTGCTTGTGAACCACACATCGCAGCACGTGCAGAACAGGCTAGTCTCGTCATTGTACCTACCGAACCGCTTCGACGAGCTCCTACACGAGGACGAGAACCTGGTGACGGAGCGTGCGAGGGTCAAGGCCTTGCTGGATGCTTACAAGGAAGCGTTCAAGACCTTGAGCGAAGTTGGCTTGAAACCATGATCTACATAACCTATCGTCTTCGCTTGATTTCATTGAATTGAACCTGATTTCCCGCTATCGCATGTAGTATATATACATTTGCATTGGAGAATTTTTATTGAACATTACATTTGCATGCTGGAAACTTGCTGGAACGTTGGAGAATCGAATTGAGGCAAAATGTTTGTTTACGAGGTAAACAGCAGCAACTTACTTTTCTATCGGGTAGCCGTGTGCACGCCGTACCGTATAGCCCTTTGCATGTTTCCTATACCGAACCACCAGTAAGCGGAGCCCCCGAAGCACGCCTTTGTATGTTTTCTGGCCTCTAGATCTCGAACTCAAACCAGCTGTGAGCTTCATATTAGAATTCAGCAATTCAGCTACGGCCGCCGTACTGTATGGCTCGACCTAAGTGATATGAATGACCTAACCTCAAGCAATTTAAAGTTACAATTCAGGGGGGCGTCCAATACTCAGGGGCTCGTTCGGAGAACGACCGGAACTGAATACAGTCGAACCTCTTGAACCGCACCCTCCACAACCGCACACTGTCAACAGGGACTGAATGGCTTAGGCTCAAGTTGGGTGCGGAGGTTATTGAATTTTAGCGCGAAACATTTACCATCATTATGCGGTTCAAGAGGTTTGACTGTACATAAAGTTGTGTCTAGAACCACGACTTGATGTATTCAGCTGGTCGAAGTTGATCTATACCCTCGGAAAACGGGTTGCGTAGGAATACATGGAACTGCCGTTCAGTAATACTCACCATTACTAAAGGGGAGGAATGGGATGGCCGTTGTTGAAGTGCTCTTAGTTCTATATCTAAATTCGCTAGGCACTGGGGAAACCCCTCGGCTGGGCCAGAATTCCCAGCCAGGCGAAGCGCCGCCCACGTGAGCTAGCCGGCGCTAGGCGACCTCGCGCGTCCCCGTCCAGCTCTCCGAGGCGGGGCTGGAATACCATTGAAATGGCCCGCGCGCGTGCCACTTACGGGCCCTAGGCGGACCTGTGCTCGAATCGCACAGCGACCGAAGTTTTTGTTCGTCCGGTATTATTTTGAGCATTCGCAGCATCCATCCAGGCACTACAGTATCCGGCACCCCTCATCAGCCGCTTGGTTGCCGTATATCTTGTAATAGATTTTTTCAACCCACAGGTCTCCAAGGCAGGGCTGGTCGATTTTAGTGTTGGCCGGCGCAGCTCAGATACGCGGCGCTGGGCAATGCAATCCGGCCAGGTTCGCCTTGCGGTGCTGCGCGGACCCACGCGAGTCGTCTAGGCTCGACTAGGAGTGCAGTTCAGTGCTGGGCTGCGATGGTCGGAGCTGGACTGTATCTGACATCATAGGGTGACCCTACAGATCATATTATTAATACATTTCAATGCATAAATTAGTCTATAATAATGCATATATACAGTCCAGGCTCGAAGCGAAGGCTTCCAAGCCCTGTTACAACAGTTCCATAACCACAACCTTAGCAAAATCCCCCTCCAAACTCCCCTGACCCCAGCCCGTTTTGCTTGTTCAGCCGAGTGTCCCCCTTCCTTTTGGATACAGCACTCAGCCTCCGGTTGGTGTTACGCCATCCGCAGCGTGGCGGTACTAGAAGGCCGGACACGGTAGTCTGGGGGACATTTGAGAGGCGCCGCTAGGCGACTCAAGGACGAGTGGTCGGGCTGCTAGCCTTGCGAGCGATGCTCAAGGGCGGGCAGGCATATCTGAGGCAGGACAAAAGCAATGTGCGGGTGACACAGAGAGAAGCGTGAACGAGGAGGGGCGTGCATCGGACAGAGTGCGCGGCGGTCGACCTTGTGTGGGTGCGGCGGTCGACGAAAGAGGATAGTGCGACATAATCACGCCAGCGCTCCTAGCGGTTGAGTATCCCCCCTGCGCCTCTGCAGACTGTGGCGCATGCGGGCACAATCGCTTGTCAAGGCTGGTATCTGGCTAAGTTGTTGATCGCATGGGGGAAGGCGTTACCCACCAAGTGATCAGGCTAATCCCCTCGCGGGATGAGCCCTGTACAAGACAGCCACCTACCACGAGAAGAGGGAAAAGAAAAATGGGACATATCCCAGTGAGATCAAAAGTGAAAACACCAGTCGTAGGCTCACCGGGCTCAGCGTGTTGTAACTAAAATAATGCCAAGCGGCCTATGAGTGATGAATGCTGGCAAGATAGGATCTGCAAGTTAGCCCGGCCGGGTCAACCTCGGCATGTCCGACATACCTGATAATGCACCACGCTCCTACAGTCCAACCCAGGAGTGCCATAGGAGACCAAAGAGTATAAACTGGTTCAAGGCCTGTAAGCTCGACAGGGGGCGTGGGAGAGAGTGGGCCATATCGTTGACGGCCGAGATCTATATATGCAATAAATCAGACCCGCCTAGCATCGCGTAGGAGGCCCAGGTCGGCGCAGGTGTTGCAGACAACATGTTCCAGCTCCGCGTAGGCCAGCCCATCAGTCCTGGTCGGTCCTAGACTGTGGTTTTCCAGGGGACCTGGACGGGAAATCGCCTAGGTCACGTGTGGCCTGGCCTAGCTGCGCTAGCCGGGGTCGGGTTGTCCAGCTCCGCGCAGCAGTCCGGGGCGGTCTGAGGCGGTCCTGGTCCACAATTCCGTCTAGCCTGGCTGGACTATCCGCTGGACCACACGGCCTAGCTCTGGCCCAGCCGAGGGGTTTCCCCAGTGAGGATACCTCTCTTTCAGACCCCGAAATATGAAATTTGCCTTGTGAGCTGTTGTGACATGACTATGGCCTGTGAACTCTATGCCTAACGGTTAAATAAATGAATGTTAGAGCGGCGCCGAGCATGAGTCTGAAAATAGATCAGTTACCTACTAATTAGAACTACTACATCTGTCTACGTTGTACACCCGATAGGCCCACATCTAGTGGCTAGGTTCGTTCGTTCGTCTATGACCGGGCCTAGGTGAGTTTTCACTATGAAGTCAGTAGAGATACTGTTGCATAATCTTATAAATTCAGCTTGCGAACGTTGTGGCCTCGCCCAGAGCCGCTGAGACTGTCAGAGTACGTTGGCGGTCGGCCTTGGTATAACGAAGCCGGCAACGAGCTTCCACATGAGGTACGCGCAGGATTAATGACCATGCGGATCCACCGCGGCAAAATGACAGCAGACTGCCAAGGCAATCGAACCATACTGTTTGCTTGGCAGGCCCAATAAGTCCAGGTGATTAGGGCGGGTGTTCCAAACGGCAACCATTTGCGCACTTTGGTCCGTCGGGAAAATCGAAGTTGTAGGTTTCTCCCGTTCTTGAGAACAAAGTTGGATTGTTACGCCGAGCGGTCCGTGTTTACCGCGTTTCAACACACTTAGAAGCGTTCGAGGCTGTCACTTGACTGCCTCGTACGTACTATTCTCGCGAGCGAGCAGCGCTCATGAGACATAGCAACGGGGCGAATCGGAAACGCATATAGCCGCTCGCCATATGCTCGGCGAGTATAAATTTTGGTCTCTCTGTGGTCCAAATACCACAAACCGGCTTCCCTTCCATTTCTTTTCTCTACAAACAAGTTGTAACCATGAGACTTTTTTCTATCTCAGCAGTACTGGTTTCCGCGGCCTCGAGCGTTCTGGGCGCGTCCCTCTACCTTGTTGGTGACTCTACTATGGCAGCTCACAAGGCCTCCGAAGGGATCGAGGGGCAAGTCAACTGGCTCTAGCATAGTCGGAGCTCTGGGCTAACCTAAATGCATAATATAGATGGGGTGTCCCATTTGCGAACTACCTGACTGGTATCACCCTCGTCAACAAGGCCGTCAGCGGGCGGAGCGCGCGCTCATACTGGCGTGAAAAGAAGTGGGCGGATGTGCAAAACCTTCTAAAGGCTGGCGACTGTGAGTATAGCCGTTGGCTTCGTTCACCACAGCCTTTCATTGATCCTACTGGATCCTGCCCTCACAGATGTTATCATAGAATTTGGTCACAACGATGGCGGATCTCCCGCGACTAGCGACCGTGCTTCCGTCGGGGGTGAGGGTTCCGAAACTACTACGGTGAGAGCGCGACCTCGAGAACGCATTATAGCCTGAGTTACTTACAGTTGGTTTCAAGGTAACACTCGCTGATGGAACGGTTGAAACCGTCTATACTTGGCCTACGTATATCAAGTGGATGATTGATGGGGCCAAGAGCAAGGGTGCTACACCCATCATTTCTGGGCAAACCCCTAACAACCCCTTCGAAGGAGTCACCACCATCAACTACACTCCTAACAGGGTATGTATCAATGGTTTGTAATGAGTCGCGGCGCGGAAAGCTAAAATTTCTCTCAATTAGTTCGTCACCTATGCTAAGAACGCCGCTGTCGCCAAAGGAGTGCCATTTGTCGATCACTGGACTGTCAGTTATACCTGTTTCACGCATGTACCCACGACTAACCATGAGGCTTAGGCAACCCTGTTGTACTACGACAAACTCGGAAAGGCGACCACTGAGGCTTACTTCCCCAACGATCACACCCACACCAACGCTGTAAGTCATCTCCAGCCTACGACGTTAGTCACTCACTAAACCCAATATCTAGGTTGGTGCCAACTCTGTTGCTTGGGCGTTCCTCTCGGGACTCAAGTGCCCTTCTGCTGCTGGAGTTCTCAGTGGGTACATGTAAGTGCTGTGTTTCTTTTGCACAAAACCCATCACTGACGACATCAAATTAGCAACACTGCTGGCCAAGGCGCTGGCGCTCGCTGCACTGCTCCATCTTAACTGGTCATAAGCGTCGGTTGTACATTAGCTACCTGGGTCAATAGGGTATTCAGTTGCGTTAGCTCAAATTAATCGCGCATCATTTAGCCAACGGGTTGTGAGCAGCATTTTTGTGAGGAGCCTCCCAATATTCAATTTGAGACGGATGTCAAGTGGCCATCTCAATCTAGCGGGAGTCCATACCTTGCGTATCAGGTTCGATTCGATGAGACTCTGTGTGGATGATACAGCAAAAGTAGTGATGAAGCGATTAAACGAGAATTAGGTGTCCGTCTAATGGTATAAGTAATGATTGAAGGTGCCGCAAATCGTAGAGGAAAATCTAGCTGATAATAATATACTTAAACGTGATCACGCCCAGCCTGCCTTCTCTGCTCGCGTATCAAAACTTCAGAGTTTAGTGTTCTCTAAAAAGAATATATCAACAAGCTATCGCACATAGTTGTACCAAAACCCTTACCTTCTCTGACCTTGCATTTACACAAAACGCCAAAAGAGCCCCAAGTACGAGGCATTCTAGCAGTCCAAAGGCTGCGGATGACCATACAAGTGCTCTACGGCGATCCCCATCCCGCGGGCCGTCTAGGACGAGTGGAAAGACCAAGAACCCGAGTATTGTGCCTGTGATCCACATTAGATGCAACAGGGCCAGGAAACCGACGTTTAGTTTGCGGGTAAGGCAGTCGGGAACATGTACAGATGTCGATGCCCGGTTTCGTTGCTTGTATAGGAGCCAGAAGATTGAAATGTGGTGGATGAGCAGAGGCGGGCCCATCGCGAATAGAATGAAGCCTTGCCACGTCCCTATAGACGACGCTGTTAGGCCAAACTGGACGATGATGCAAATAAAAGAGGCAATAAGCAGGTAGGCAAGAGCATGTCCACTCGTGGTCTGGGGCAGGCCCAAAAGCCTAGGTGCGTTGAGGGGGGGCATGGTAAAGATCGACGATTTGGGCTGCGTGACACCTAGATACAAGGCGGGCTTTATATCAGGCACGGATGCTGCTGGAGTATCGAGAGTCCGCTCCACGCTCCGAGGGCGCAGCAATGAGAGCAAGTCATCGCCAGTGCTATGATAAGCTGACAGATTTTCTCGGAATCCCAATCGAGGTGCAATGGTGCATATGGCGCCACTCCAGGGGTCTCAAATAAGCCGTGGATTGGTAGATGCCAAGCCGGCGTTTCGCCCAGAACCGCGACCTGATTGCTGTGCAAGCTGTATAGCTCGGCTAGCGCTAGATGTTGCATGATGTTAACTCACAGCTTGTACCTAGGCGTAACATAAGGGTTGAGCACTCGTACACTTGGATGGTTGCCGAGGTTATCATCCAACGCCAGCTCTAAGCGCCACACATCCCGAGACCCGTAAACCTTGCTACGCCGGGTCAGTACACAACTGAAAAGGTTTGAGGCATTCTTAAAGGATAGCTCGTATGGTGATGCCGTTCGAGTCCTACAGTCTGTGTTTTTAACAACATATTAAGGAAACCAAGCTTGGTGTATGCGTATATTTGACACTCGAGTGTAAATGTGCATGGTTCATCCCCCCCTCCAATCGGGGGTTACTTTATTTGGTAACGCACTTAGGTCACTTTGTATAACTCAGGCAAATCATACTGGTTGCATGCTCAAATCAATTATAGTGGCGTGCAGCAAAACCAACCCTCGAACATATTACTGAGCAAATAGCCCCGCGTCCTAAACATGCCTCTTTTTTTCCCTCGCTCGCACAGAGAAAGCTGTAACGACCCAAAGTGCCAGAGTTTCAAACAACCCCAATACAGTCGACGCCAGTCCCCGTTTGGGCATCACTGTCTACACCCGAAGAATGAAAATACCGAGAGACGAGCAAGAATCCAATGATAGTGCCCACGAGCCAGGCCACTCCGTGGAACACCAAAATCCCGACATCTACCTCGCGCAGGAGGCAGCCCGTGATATGGGCACGACTGCGATGTATCTGAAACAGACAGAAGATGGTAAGGTAGAAGATTGTGAGCGGGCCGATCGAGATGAGGGTGTACCGTTGCCGCCCTCCTCGTTCTGGTATGGCCAGAGTCAGTTGAGAAACGGCAAAGATGAAATATGTGGCAAATGAGTGGGCGAGACCGTGCCCGTTCGGAGTTAGGGCCAATCCCAATAGTCCAGGTGCGTCGAGGGGGAGCATTACAAATGTCGGCAGTCTGTGTGTAGCTAACACGGCTAACATGTGGACACAAAAGGTTTAGAGGTATATTCCCCTAGCACTGCACATTAGTCCTGGGATGCGTTGAACACGTCGACTGCGCATGAAGAGACAGTGACGAAACCCCCCAGCCCCTCTGCCGGAGATACCGAGGCTGCCAAGCCGCACAAGGCCGTCAGTGCGGTGACAACCTTCATCAAGACGTTCTCGAACACCCACCCGAGCAAAGCCGACCAGCCCACAGCGGGCTCCTTTCCTTATTTCGTATGACTGCGGTCGGAGGGGCGAGAAGATCCTAGGAGCTGGCGGCCGTGAATGACACGCGTGCCGACGCCAAGTGGCCAAGGGTGGACTAAGAACGCTGCCGGCAGCAAACACCAACACACCACCTAAACCATACGCATACACCCACTTTATCGAGCCAAAGAAAACACCAATGTATTCACAGAGAGACAATTACCAGACATACGAAACACAAACAGAACAACAACAAAAAAGACAAAGCGGGACATGCAAGTTTCTATACACATTGATCATCAAAAATCGGGTTTTTTAGAGGGTAGGGTGGGGGTAGTGTCCGTAAACGGCACGTGAAATTGTCATGGGACAGACGTTGGGTGGGCGTCGAGGGAAAGGACCAAAAAAGGAGCGCAAAAAAAAGAGAGATTGGAATTGGAGGGGAGGGGGGAATGGAGAGGGGGAACAGTACGGGGTCAAGCCCGACCAAGTCACACAAAACACGCAAAAACTCAGATGCACACATCACACCAAAAACTGACGGGCGCACATCCATCCGCGACAGACGGGCCACGAGTCACAACAAATCGAGTCGCTCAGATCTGGATCTTGGCCACAGTCTCAATAATACCCTCGGTCGAAACAGGCGCGGCAGAGGCAGCAGCAGCAACAACAACAGCAGGAGCGCCGTTCTTGACGTTTACCCACTTGGCCGAATCACCGCTCTGAGAAACCGGTTTGTTGTCCTTGCTCTCTTCCGCATCTGCATCGCTCTCGTCGCTCTCATCGCTATCAGTGGTGGTGGCGTCTGTGGTTGACGGCGGGGTGGGAACTACAGATGCAGATGTGGATGTACGTGACTTGCGTCGGGATTTCTGTTGCCGGCGTTGGCTGTCGTAAGCACCGATTCGACCATACAAGTCAGGCAACCTACGGCTTCCTGATCGGCCTTGGCCTTTCGTTCCTTTTCCAGTTGCTCCAGTTTCTCCTTTTTCCGCTTCTCCCGCTTCTCCTCTCGCTCTTTCTTCTCCTTTTCCTCCTTTTCCTCTTTCTCCTTCTTTTCCTTGGCCTCGGCCTGTAACAGCAGGGTTAGAATAGGCGTAAGAGTAAATAACGATTCGACGTACCTCCTCCCTTTCGAGCTTTTCCTTTTCCTCCTTTTCGCGCTTCAACTTGGCCTTGGTCTCGCGCTCCTTGACGATCCAATCCGCAACCTCATCGACGCACTCCCTCGGACGAGTCTTGTTCTTCAACAAGTACCCTTGCAAGCTCGCAACCTGCCGTACCGGATCAACGCTCCAAGCCAAGACACCAAACCCACCCGACTTACACTAAGCTCGTCCTCGGGGATGTTCTCTGCGAACCTCTTGGCCAAGTCAGCAATCTCGTCCGCCTCGAGCAGGGGCACGAGATGCTTGGTGTCCCGTCGACGGTGGACCGGTCGTTTCGGGTCGGCCGACTCGGCAGCCGCGGCCTCTTCAGCTTTCTTTTCAGCCTCGGAGCCAGGCGCAGGTTTGCACGGGAAAAAGTTTTTGAAGATTCCCTCTGCTTGCCATCGGGACGCGTTCTTAAAGTCGACCCAGACTATCAAAAGTAATCAGCCACAGGTCGTAACCAGGAAAAGTAGGGACACACCATCCATGCGGCCAGGGCGAGACAACGCAGGATCCAGACGCTCGATATGGTTCGTCGTGGCGAACAACAGACGCCCCTCGGCAGCGGCAACACCATCCAAGCTGTTCAACAGACCGCTCAGACTGAGGGTGTTGGGGTCGTCTTTGGTTTCGGTGGCCTTGGTAGTGGTGGTGGTCGGGATGCCTGTGGACTTGGCGTCGCGCGAGGTCCCACGGGTAAAGGCTGCGTCGAGATCCTAAATTTGGGGTTGAGCTGCAATCAAAAGCGGAATAATAGATAAGCTACCTCGAGCAAAAGAATGCAACGCTGAGGAACACGGCCCATGAGGTTCGTAAGAGTCGTATCGCTCATGCTACCCAAACGTTAGAACCGGGTTCCACCCAAAGATAAACAACATACCCCTTCATGCTCAGGCTGGCCACGTAGATATCGAGACCGAGCTCTCCCGCGAGCGCGTGGATCAGGGAAGTCTTTCCACTTCCCGGAACACCATGCAGGAGGTACCCCCGTCGGAACGGAATGCCTGCAAGCAACTCAGTCTCCAGTCACACGAGCGAAAAGACAACCCACCTCTCTCTGCATACCAGTCCTCGCTGCGCAAAAAGTCCTTGGCATCGGCAAGGAGCATGTCCTTGACACCCGGCTCGAGCACGATGGACGACATCGGGCGCTTTTGGCGGGCTCCGTTCCAGCGCCATCCACCATGCCTAGAAACGATCGACGATGTAGCTGTGAATAAGCGATCGACGATATATTACATAATACGCACTGATCAGCGAGGAAGATATGTACTGCTGTTTGGTCAGCTTTGGTACGCACCACCGGGCCAAACACTTACCTCGGTGCTCCATGTCCTGCTCGTACTCGTGCTTGGCCTGGAGCACGAGTTTCTTGATCACGGCGTTGTTGCGCGCGACGACGCTGATCTTGAGCTCGCCGCGCCCCCCCGGCTCGCGGACACCGGTCCGGGTGATCTGGAAAGAACCGAATCGTCAGCCTGGTGGCGAATCTGATAGCTAGCTGTCCTCACGCGCAGCCAGTGGCCCCGATAGTAGATATTGTGGGTCGTATCTGATTAATGAACGTGTGAACCGCGAATGGCAAGGGATTTCGGAGGTGGACTTACCGGGCGACGGCATAAACGCCACCTTTCGTTTGCGGCGGCCGTGCACCAGCTGCTCATCGTCATCGGCGGTGCCAAACTCCTCGTCTTCTTCGAGCTCTTGGTCGGTCGGGGTCTTGATGCCCATGCGCGACGAGTCGGCGCTGCGGGTCGTGATCTCGAATTCCCGAGAACGGCTCCAGGCAGGCTAACCAAAGAAAACGAAATGAGCGGCGGGCTTTTTTAGGACAGGCCAGCCACGTACCTGCTTGGAGAGCCAGTGCATTACCCAGTCGTAGGGGCTTTTTTTCCACGGTCAGCACCAGACCACTCTTTTCACCACGCAACCTACTAGTCATCTTGCGTAAAAGTAGCCGTAAGAAAGCTGGTGCCAGCTCATCCGTCAGCGCACGCGCACGAGCGGGAAAAACGCAGCCAACGCACAAGGAATCGACAAATGTGTTCCAGCCCGAGTACGCTGTGCGGCGCGCCGTCTCGACCGCGCCGCCAATGACCATCAGTCTCAGGGTGTCCTGCAGGGCGTTGGACCCGGGGACCAGCATGCCTCTCAAGCTCTCCATTCTGCGTGTACAGTGTGTAGTGGCCGGCGGCGGGCGGGAGAAGAAGGATGGGGCGAGGGAGCGGAGGCCAGCGGGTCTTATACGAGCACGACTCGGTGAGAAGGCGCTGTTCTCAGGGCGGCCAACGTGTTGGCACTACGACCCTGACTCCGCCGTCTAATTCAGATCTACATTTCATTACCCCGAGCCTATGCACTGCTCCATTCGTGTGAAGCGCGGGCCGTGGGTGACCTCAGTCGTGGCTTGCCCGATCCATTGCAAATTCCCTCCCTCCGGATTCCCAGTGTCGACTGCCCCGCCCGCCAGCACTCTCCCACCCACCAACGCGCGCGCCGTCTATTTGCACGGCGACCACGGCCAGACCCGCATCCAGGGCCCAATACCAAATTCACCCGCAAATGGAATTTCCGTTGTTCCACTTGTTTCAGACGTCCATTTCTCAGACAGATCGCATCCCCCAACACCCACCACGCGGATACTCGAGCGCGCCTCCCGTTTTTGTATGACATTTCGACGTAATGGGTCTCTCGATTAGTTTACTGTGTGTACGCATTCGTATCGCGCGCTCCACTTGCCAGTCTAGGTGCGCCTGAGGAGTAGAAGACGGCAAATCCGGCTTACTGAGATTGGTGCTGAAAATCAGAGCTTGCCTCGGTTCACAAGGAAATACTGCGCTCGCTCGACCGGTGCGGTGGGCACCATATCCCTGCCCGAGTTGACCACCGGGCAAGGGTGTATCCATGCGGGTCGCAAAAGTACGGCAACCGGTACCAAGTCAGAGCACCTGGTGCACTGGATATCCCCATGATTGGAGTCAAGTTCAACCCTTCTAGTTCCCTTCTATAAGGAGGAGGGCATACTCCTACTATTAATATCCATTGACTAATTCAAGGGTTCTGGCCAATGACTCCTCGCCAACCAATAACTATTCACCTCGGAGCCCGACCACCCAGCCCCAGCTTGGCGCCGCAACCCCTCTTTCTCACCAGGCGCCCAGTTCGGCGTCGTGGAAGCATGCCCGAGGGGCTACGAACCTCTTTGACTCGTATATAGAACGCCGAGTGGAAGGACATTCCGTCGGCTAGAGCGAAGTGGGCGCCTGGAATGCATGCGCGGCGCATACAGTGGGCTGCGGAAGGTCGTCTATTCGGTGTAGAGATGTAAACGGGTCGGCACTGGTAGGCAGGGGTAGCTAGATTTCTCGTCCCCCTACCAGAGAACATAATTTCATGTTTGACTTGTACACTCCTCAGCTTGCTCTGTACCCACTTGCCATATTTCCGGAGTTAGCAAGCTACCCCCGGCCACCCATCACTACCCGTTTACCCCTAATTCAATGCCGTGTACTCTGTGTTTCTGCAATTTAGGTTATATGATGAGAACACCATGCAAGCCAGCTCACCTTCCACCACGAACCCCCATAACCAAGCTCTTCCACGCTCACGAAGAGATCAAAACTCTCTTCTGAAACTTGGGCCACAGATCCGTATCCCCTCGTCCACATACGTGTATGGCCAACATGCCTATCGATTGTACAGTACGATACGAGCAGTGCCAACAGCCGAAAGAAGTGTAACCGAAAGTTTACTTACTCTGTTACATCCATCAAACACGAGCCACCGAATTTCAGCTCTTGCTTGACGTGCAGGGAGTATGACACTTTCTTGCCATATTGTACGTAAGTTTTTTCTGAAATGTCATAAATCAGCAGCTAAGCGGATACGTGCGCAGTAAGATCTGGGATGACCGGGCCTAGTGTTGATGATCCGTCGAACTAAAGATGAATACAGGAAATTCGATATCTGAATCTATTAAGTAATTCAACTGTAGTCGGGTGCTCTTCACCGCAGGACCTACTACACATAAGAGGCAGGAACAGAGTGCGTTGTGGCAAATTATTTTCATTTACCTCAACGAAGGGCGATCAGACAAGTGGGCCCACGTGCGTAGCGGACTGAACGGGGCCGCATAGGACCGTAGTTGCTGTCACAGAATCTCGTGTAAACCTTCTTCCCTGCAAAGGGGCCTTACCCCTCGCCGTGCTCGACACAAACAACCGCGCAATATACACATATTAAAACAAGCTCACCGTGTCGACGTTCGGCCCTCATGACCTGTCTATTCGCCTCCATATCGCTCAGAAATAGTAGTACGCATAGGGGAAGACGTAAATCCCTGTTCAAAAATAAAGATAAAGGTCGAGGACTGTCAGGGACATCGTTCGTAATAAACGGCGGCGGGATAAGTTTGACGTGATCGAGACGCTCACCGAGTGAAGAGCGCGCCTCGGCCGACGTTTACAGACTCACGCGAAGCTTGTTTCTTCTTCGCCCGATCGCACAGCCATGGGCTCGAGATCGTCATTGCGTGTGAGGACCCCCAATAATCCTGGGTGAGGCGTCATCCCTGGTCCGCACCTCAAACGGTCGTCTCAGCCAATCAGAGGCCGAGAATGGACAGTTCAGGTGCGGATTCAATCGGGGGATGAAGCCTTACCCAAGGTTATTGGGGGTCCTCGTGTATGCTAGCTGAAGGTTATTTGATTACGGTTACTGTGTACTTTGGAGTCTGCGTCGAGGAATATCTGATGGAAAGCTGAATTGTTTAGGCTCGGAGAAGAATCTGTGGCGTACTTTAGTCTGACAGCGCTCGATCTTCCTCAACGCAGGTCCCACCGCATGGGCATTGCGGCACATGGCGTGCATATACCGCTGCCGGCACTGAGTCTTGTCATTGCTCAAATTATCCAAACTGAGAGGACCACGGACATACTATGGTTTGAAGCAGCCATCCCAAACTCCGCTGTATGCTATCGATAGGAAGCCACAGAACGAGGCTCACACGGGCACACCCGCACCGTCGCATCTCCGGCATGGAAACAACACCTTGATCAAAGAACCAACAAATGGAAATACCGGCCCGACGAACCACTAAGAGACCGACACGCTCGCTTCTGATCGCTTAGATATCAACTTTATCCCCAAGTAAAGTTCTTCTTTCTTGAGGTGCAGCCGCTGGTGCTTGCCAGCAGGAGTGATTGGGGCAAAGTCCGAGCTGAGACCTTCCGGGTTACCCGGTCTGTTTGTGCCGGTGAGCAGGTTGTTCGGGACCAGCAGGATGATCGCCAATCGGGGGACGTGAGCCAGACAATCATTGCTACGATATATATCTGTATAAGAGGCGTGCAGATCCGCCGGGCACGAGGTAGGGTTTTTAGCGTGGCGGAGGTGGGTAATATGATGTGGGAACATGGCATGTGACTGATGGTCCTTCTTCAAAGGGTGAGAACTAGCTGGTTCTGCTGCGCGAATCAATGATTGTATGCAAATGCTGGGTTGAGTTTGATAGACGAACCATGTGCTCACGTCACGCTATTGCGGAACGGTTGTATCTCCGTCTAACACTATATGCCCCTAGCTTGCGCTGGCGGAGTTGATGTATTCGTTTAGTGGGCAATACCGCGAGTGGCAGATGACCAGCATCGCCAAATGGTAAGTTTGATGAAAAAACACGCCTTGGGTGAAATTATGAACGGGGGTGCACAGTGCATTGCACACCTAGCATTGCGAGCAATAGGACCCAGACTTCTCAGGTCGGGGCACTGTGTAGATCCTTCACGTCTCGTTGGGGGTGCCACAGATAAGACGGGCTTAGTGGGATTAGGCAAGCGCAAAATCCAATCGTTCTCCATAAATAAATATAGTGAAAAGCGGAGGCGGGGTAAATGACCATACAACTACTCAGCGTCTAACTTAATCCCTCCGTTCCATCTCAACTTCCTCTTCTGGCTCATCTGGACCCATGTCGATCCCTTCGCGCATCTCTCGCCTCACACACAGCTGCTCCGCCCCTACCACCGATATCACCGCACCGAGCGCCATCACTAGCCAGAAAAAGAGCGAAATCGGGAGAGATCGCGCATAATATGTCGTGAGGATTATATGGTTCAGGATGAGGGTGAGGGCAAAGTCCAGTATGTGTGTTGGGCGTCGCACAAGGACATATAAGAAATAGACGCTAGGCAAAATCAATTAGGTCACTGAAAATAAGCGAAATGGTGTAAAACTTACTCGACCGAGGACGCAACCAACCAACATAAGGATATTAACCAGCCCCTGACCGGGTCAACAACCCATCCTTCCCCCTGTTCTGCAGGATTGATATCACTACCTAGCTTCATTCCGCCACTCCATGCCCCGCTAAAGCCTGTCCAACCACGGCCTCCCACCCCGCGGATGGTGCTCCTGCCCACCATTTCACGCCAATCCATGACCATGGCTACGTTTGCGGCTCCTCCCTCGTATGAAAGGGCATATGGATCGGCGAAGAGGGTTAAAAGGGGTGGGATTAGGAGTGAGAGAATGAGATAGTGCAGGCATTGGAGAGCGATAATCTAATCGGTGAATCAGTAAGGATTGTATACAGTAGGTATGAACCTGAATTACCTGAGAGATAATAATGGTCGGGTGCCATCCGTGGGGAAGGCGAAATGTAGAAGACATGGTATCATCTCATATGAGGGGACATGTCTTGGAGTGGCAAGAGTGAGTTTTGTTGTTGCTCAATAATTTTATATACACTCACAATTCGGACGTGTCGTGGCGTCAGTTTTGGCTGCGCTGTCGTTGCGCTGTTGCACCCGAGAAAGATCACGTGACCCCCCTGAAACTATTAGCGTTGCCACGCCCAAGGCACCCAAAAACTTTCCAGCCTGCCCTTCTTTTGTCTAAAGCACTGCGCAACGTCCTGAAACTCCCTACAGGATCATTTAAGGCCAAGAACTTCTGTCTCCCTTGTCTAACTATCACCCCCCTCAGCTGAACATCGAGCAGCAGCTGGTTTTTGTGCCACTATAATTCGGTAGTAAGTTTTAGCGAGGCCTTTAGTGCTTGATCGGTTGATTTATCATTTCCTTGGCGACGGGTTGATGTGCGTGAACCTGTGCAGTTCCTCCGCTCAGGACACCGTCGTATCACGTGTAATCTAGTGCAAGTCTTACCCCTACAGGAATGGAGTTGAAACATGATCTACCTCCTGAGGACTTTGACTACGTCTCTGGGTCAAAAGGTCTTAACGCATATGCGTCCCGGTGGGGTCCGCCCACCCAGGCATGTCCTCACATGCAAGGCGCAGCGTTTTATCAACTGGTGGACACCCCTCAAGCCCGACAATGCCAAGCATGCCAAAAGATGTGGTAGTGAGTATCGGAGACCCCCTTCCTCAAATGATTTACACGCTGATCTAAACGCCGTAGCTGCTCGCCCGAGTGCCAGGTAGGAAGCTGTACGCTCCATATGAAGTAAAGCGTGCCAAAGAAGGCATACTAATTTTTGCCACCCGCTCTAACTGCATGCTACAATTGGTCAATTGCGCAGAAAGAGTTCTGGGAGACTCATAGATACTCCTGTGTCAACCAATACGCACCTCTCCCCATGTTCGCAAGCGGGCTTCAGTCTCTCGCCCAGAGCTATCCACCCTCTATGCTGCAACAAGCCTCGTCTTCTACCGCTCCACCTGAGCAAGGAACCTCCCAAATGGCCCATCGGGTGTCCCAGTCCGTCAACAGGCTAGATTTGGACGTTAGCGACGCGCTACTCAGGGGGGTTGTAAATAGAAATGCCATGGGCAAGTGAGTACGCCACAATCGTATGCCTGAGAATTATGACCAACTGCGCTTGCAAACCTAGAAAGGCCGCCTATGATCAACTTACCGCGGCTCTGGTTGCACTATTTGGCCGGCACGCCCCAGCCTCTCAGCGTCTGATTTGGTGCGACACTAGGAGCAACGACGATGCGACTAAACAAGCACGCAAGAACTTTACAATGCTCAAGGCTGATGTACCCGAGTTGATGCGGTATGCGGTGAGCAACGCAAAGCCTTCTGCATGATTTGTTCCGACATACATACGTCTACTAGCACTCCAAATTTATTGCCACCCGCATGCGGGGTGCTTTCGTCTTCAACCTCGATACTCCGTGTGGCGGTGGCGACTACTTATTAGGCAAACAACGCTTCAACTGGTTCACATATGCGGATGCCCAAATGACATTATGTGTCAAACTTCAGGGGGTCATTCGGGACTAGTAAGTCCCCTGGTTCATATACGCCAAGTACGGGCTTTGACGAACTATCACCGTGCAGCGACCCATCAAAGGCGTTTGTAGTCATGATGTATGCCTTGTCCCCGGATCAGCTATCTGCTGCCTTGTGGGTTTGGACATACACGGACCGTTCAAGAACGGACTTTCCAAGTCTTGTGGACCTGCGAACCCAGGTTCGTCAAATCGTGAAGGATACCAAGAGGGGAGAAAAGTATATGTATACTATCAACAAGGACCAAAACGATGCGTAAGCAACGTCGGTTTAACTGGTGTATGCGTGCGAGAGTCGCCGTATGTGTATGACGAATAGCCTACATACAAATTAAGTCTGATTCTTGTCCCGTTGACCCCTCTACGGCTGAATTGGATGGATCAAGAACTACAGGTGTTGACAAGATCGAAAGTGCTGGAGCTGATGGTAAGCAGAGGTACTTTCTGTATGCTAGCATAGCGAGCCACAAGTCGAAGTGGATGGTTACCAAAGAAGTGGTGCACGGGGTAGTGCCCGCATGGGGTACAGCCCGTGGAGGGGGCAGGCGGGATATTCAGCCACTGGGGGCCTCCTACCTGGGTCAAGGTCAATGTATACAGCCATGGGCATTACGGTTGCAGATGATGAATGTTCATTGGCGAGTGTTCTGCGACGGTACCTGGCCACACCAATGTGCATAGCCAGGCTGGCGTACATCATTGTCAACAAGGCCAGCATGGGGGGCGGGGGTGAGGTGTCTGTTTTTTGTTGTTACCATCGTTCTTACACACTCAACTATGGGGGATTCGCAAAGATGTATCGAAAGACGAGCCAGTAGGGTCAGCGAGAGTACGCGAAGCCGCCGATGCAAACCACAAGAACTGGAGGTGGGCACCAAACAACCTCAGCCATCTGCCCGTGTTGTCTGTCTGTAGTAGCGGCGGGGTAGGTGCGAGAGGCGACACGAGTCTAACAGAAATTGGGCCGAACCAAATAAGTGCGGCCGCGACAAGTACCCTGCATTTTGTCAGTGTGTACAGAGATATTAAAACCCGGAAACTCGGAAGCGATGGCGGTGCAAAGCAACAGAGAAATCAAACCGCCAGTGTACAGCAGAAATTCCCAAGCGCTAAATGATCTGAACTTCCCCGTTTTCGCCAGGGCAAGTGGAGCGGAGAGCCACAAGCCGGGAGGGCCAAACCAGGACGTTCGGACGGCCAGAACTATTTCTGATTGGACTCGGCCTCATCTTCCTCTGGAGCGTGCACCTGCGAACGCGCGCCAAAACGCGTCAATATATGCTCGCATACCGATAAACTTGGCGTGTCGCGGCACCATGTGCATGCAAAACAAGCATAAAATATAAAACTCACGAGCGCGGCCATCCTGGTCCACTCATCCAATGCGCGCGCATATTCATCTGACTTGAGGTCAACAGGAACGTCCGCGCGCCATAACCCGATCTTGTCAAACGTCTGTCCCGGGCCAAGTCGCGTCCCAGACGCGTCGTTTTCGTCTTCCGCGTCGACATCAACGACATCTCGCCTTTTCTTTGGGGGATCTTCCTGGTTCTCCTCGCCTGTCTGAAGTACGACTCCAGCATACCCGTCTGGTAACGCCAGGTCCACGCCGTACATCACCCGTCCTCGGAAGGCAGAGACCTTGTTCCCTTCCTCGTCTCGTCCGACATGGAAATAAGTGTCGACTGGCGCGGGTCCGTCGTACTCGATATGAAGCGGGAGTAGTTGGGGTGTGGTGGTGGTTGTGTCCATGTTGAAAACAGGTGGCAGTGCGATTCGACCAGCGCCAGATTCGAGTGATGTGAGCCCGGCTTAAACCCACGCGCTAATCTCCGACAAGGCACAGTAGGTTTACTAGCCCAATTTGAGCAGGGAGCAAGATATAGGTGGTTTATACTGAGACAGCCTCCATGTTCAAGGCGCAAGCTGAAGATTTGGCGAGCCAGAGTTGCGAGCTGACCGTCACGTGACAACGGTCAAGCTACCTAGACCGTTCAGCGTGCGGTCGATTGCTTGCCTTGTTTAGATCCATTCCCGTGGTATTTTTGAAGCGTCTTTCTCTGGCTTTGGTTTTCTTTTAGCAGGTTTTAGAACTGCCAAACCTTGACATGGATGCTGAAGGGTCAAACAATTCCCCCAATTCTCTTCAAATCCTCCAACAGCTCACGGACCGCCTAAGCAACGCGTCCTCTGATTCTGAAGCTACACAAGCACTAGTCTCCCTGCTCGAAAACATAGGCTCGTCTGTCCTTGACACTGGTCAAAGGCATGCCGGTTGATCGCTCTTTATTACCTTGTATCCTGACGCCGCTGGTAGGGCTCAGATTGGAGTAAATCCAACATTTTCAGAATGTGTCTCTCGTCTGTGGATTACGATCGAATCCAGCGCAAAGAGGGATGAACTGCACGTCGATCTAGCTCGTGCCCTTGCAAGGCTTACCAGGAACGTGGCGGCGGGACACCCCGGTAATCAGCTCTGGGTCACCAAGTACGTATATACGTCGCGTAAACGGAGATTGAAGCTCTGATTGTTGTTGTATAGCGAGTGCGAACCTAGCTTGCGCAAGCTCTTGCACTTCCTGACCTCGTTCTATAACTCCCAGATAACCGAATGTTAGCCCAGACCATTTAGGCACTACTTTGATCTTGGCTGACTCTTCTCTACTATCGCGGATAGTTCATCCATTGACGATACTGCTCGCACAGTGCCTCGCCAACATGAGTACAGGTAATGAAGCGACATCCACGGCGATTTGGAAGGAATATATGGACTTTACGGAACAAAACAACATCCTGACGTGAGTGTCATTGACTACACTGTTGAAGTATATTAAATCGACCCAGGCGACTACTAGCGTACCCAGAACAGAAAGCTATTACTGCAACTCTCGTATTTATCCTCAATTCACTAACTTCAAGTCCAACACTCAGGTAGGGTCTTGTCTGCGCCATGCGAGTCAATTTAGATGACTGGACGCTCTACTAGCCCTGCGGTCCCACAAAGCGTCGGCGGGCGAGCGGTGTACGTCGGATTGCTCGAAATATCCGACAGAATATACGAGGATGAGGGTAGAGCCGACCAGTTTCACTTGATGTAAGCTTGCCGTTATCGTTCAATATCTCAGACCCGTTTACGGCCTTTGCTTGTCCTAGATTCCAAATATCCGTGAATCTATTCGAGAAGGGGGGGCTAGGCCCGCTATATACTTCACTTCAGCCGTAAGATATTTCACTCCAACCAGCCTTTCAACGATTGATTCACGGTGGCACAGTCCCGACGGCACAATCTCGCCACACCAAATCACCTTGCTCAAGCTCCTAGATGGATACACCCAGACATCTGACTATATGCCCAGCACAAACCCCTCGGTTGACGATTTTCTTGCCCAGACATTACTCCCCCTCCTTCACACCTCGAATGCATGGATGAGTGCAGACTCTAATGGCCAGCCCAATGAAAACCTGCCACAGGTGGCCACTGCTATCGTTTTGATCTCCCAAATGCTTGCAAACGTTCTTATGGCCGAGCAACTCGCATGGGAAAAGTCGGCAGATGGCGCTCGGAACAGGCCTATCCTCGAACATCTCAAGAGTCCAAAAGCCCCCTACGTAGAGCTCATCATAGGTACGTCGTTCGAGACACGTCGGTTGCCCCAGCGCGCCTGACGATTCGCAGACGTCCTACGGCAGTTGGATCAACTGCTCCCTCGGATCCAATTTGGCAAGGTCAAGCCACAGCTCTCAGCTCCATCTCCAAACGAGCTAGTCCCACCCGACGTATCCGGTTTCCAGTTTGTGAAGCGAGACCTGGTTCGGTTGTTGGGGATTCTGGTTCACGATGACAGGAGCGTTCAGAATCGTATACGAGAACGTGGCGGAGTGCAGGTAGTTCTCAGCCTGTGTGCTGTAGACGAAAGGAACCCATGTATGTATTTGACAATTTACGTTGGGTCAACTGTATACTGATAGACGTCACATAGATATCCGAGAGCATGCGCTGTTCACTCTGAGAAACCTGCTGCACAAAAACAAGGAGAACCAGGACGTCGTGAAGGAACTTGAACCGATGGGGAGGTGGGACGAGAACGGGGTGCTTACAGACTTGCGCTAAGTTATGCCTCAAAATAATGAAATAAAGTCGATAGCGCGCAATCATTTTGGGAGAGCAGTAGCATACATGGACAAGAAACAACGTGGGCAAAATAGACGCACATCACTCATCCTCATCTTCGTCCTCCAACGCGACAGTACGCTTCTTGCTCCTCGTCTTCCCGCCCGCCTTTCGTATACTATGCTCATCCTCTTCGGCGCTGTCTTCCATGTCAACATCTGCATTGGCATCGACGTCCGAACCAGCCCCTGCTTTTCCCTCTTCCTTCTCCCGCTTACGTCTTTTGGCAGCCTCGCGTTCGATCCTCTCATCCGCCTCGTCCAGCGAATCCATCGCAGCATCCGCCTCGCCACGTTTTCTCCGCTTTTTCACTCCAGGTGAGGCCCCAACATCTTCATCGTCCTCGTCCGACACGACGAAATCGTCCGCAACATACTCCCCACCCCGCTTTGGCGCCGACTGGACCTTTCTCCGCCCATCAAACCCGTCATCGTCATCCGAATGAGCTTCCGCCCCCGACTCGTCCGACACGAACACATCTTCCCGCCTCCTCGACCCCGTCGACGTCCGACCCCTCCGCCCACTACCCCCACCTCCTCCACCGCCACCGCCACCACCAAACCCGCCCCCAGCCGACGCACGCGGCTTGCGCGGCCTCGCCGTCCGATTCGCACTCTTTTGCAACTCGCGCTGTTCACGCTCGGGGTCCATCGTCGGCTCAGGCGCGAGCCGGAGGCGGGTGGTACGAGAATGGCGTTGGCCGACGGCGCGAACGAGTTGTTTGTGCGTTGCGGAGAACATGCCGGTCGGCTGGAGGGTCATTGTGCCCGTGATGGGCACCTCGCATTGGAGGACGCCGGCGTGTTTGTGTTGTGTGTAGAGGTAGCCGAGTCCGCCTGGGCGCCTGGGCGGGGTTTGTTGGGATTGGGCAGAAGCGGTTGGACGGGGGCCGTCGATGTTGCAGGTGATGTCGAATATTTCGGTGCCGAGTTGGAGAGACATGGAGCCGTCTGACCAGCGGACGATGCGCGAGTTGGACTCTTTTTTCTGGCGACTGGTTGGAGCGGTAGTTTGGAGGTTGGAGGCGGGGCACGTACCATTTCGCCGTTTTCGCCTTGGACCCATCTCCACCGGATGGTATTGGTAACGTCGAGCATGATGGCGCTCTCTTTTCGGGCTTCGTCTTCGTAGTCTTCTTGCGGGCCTTCATATGTGTCTTGATGGAACGGTTTGGTGTCCAGCTTTAAAAAGTTGGGCATGCGCATCATCCAGTACTGCAACGTGATATTAGCACAGCACGATCACGGGCAAGCAACACTCACCTGGCCATCTGAGCCAGTCGGCAACGGCAATTTAGGTATGTTAACCTCTGCCTCGCGCATAACCTGCGGCACCTCGGGCTCTCCTTCCTCTTCCTCATACTCCATCGCCTTGCGATGTTTCCTCTCGGACTCGGTCAACCCGTCACCGTCGGACCCGCGCATCGACGGCGTGGCAGACGATTGCCTGTGCCTAAATCAGCCCAGTGCAGGCCTGAGTGCTCCGCTGCTTACCGCTCGGCATCTGGTGCAGATTCGTGCTCTGCAGCGTCCTCGTCGCCGAACAGGTCTGCGACGGTCGCGTCTTGGCCGTCATCCTTTTCGTCGAATATAGGGTCGAGTTCGCCATCCATGTTGACATCCTCTTTTGTATCCTGCAAGTTGGGTTTGTTAAATCTGGCAAGCTGTTGGAAGAGCCGCTTACCGACATGGTGGGCACGGGTACGAGCAGCCCGGCGCTTACACCTCACGTGTCCGAGGCCGTCAAACAAGTACATACATCACGCGGAATTGAAATATCCCTGCTCCCGCTTCTCCTTTTGCTGCGGGTACCATTCTGCTGGCGTGTGCTACCTGCCTTTGGATGTCCAAGGTGCCTCCTATCGATAACTGCAGCTTCGTTCGGAATAGACCCCGAAAATGAGGCGCATTCAGTATGCTGTCAAGGCTCTCAAGGGTCAAAGACACAAGGCTCACCGCGCGAACTAGGGACAGAGCGCATCTCAGCCACCCACGGCTATAGACCAAGACGCCGTCTTGTTCGCTATCTTTTTTGCTAGACCATATGAGCTCGGAGCCGCAGGCGAAATAGCCGCGAGACTGAACTTTGATTGGGATGATGTCAGTATCCATGATTCCCGTGCAGATCAGACGCGCAGTCTTTGTGAGGTATCAAGCCTCGAGGCTGAGTTGGTGGGCTTGCGGGGGATTGGCCAAGCTCACCTCCTCCGGCCGGCCGAGGCAATGCTTATCCCGGACGATCGTACCAGGCACTATTGCCGCCGGGGCGGTCCGATTACGATGACGCTGGCGGTCAGCACTGGGATTTTCGCTGTGTGTTTAGGAATTCAATTAATTTGCCCGGCTTGGTTTTGTTCGATGGTTCGGCAGAATGTTCTCCCAGTGAATCCACGTACATGCGTGCGCGATATATAGTGAATGTATGGGATCGCCTATTCGGTTGCTGAAACGCACCCTCGTTGGGATGTGATCAAAGGATCAAGAGCCTGTTCGATTACAAATAGTCGTGCATCTCGAGGTCAACTGGGGTAGGCCGCCTTCTAGCCACACGTGTTGGCCGAGTCTTCCAGGCGGAGTTGGGCCGCTGCGAGTCTGTGCGTCAGCCTGGCATGAGCTGTGGTTGCTAGGCTGTGAGTCTGTGATAGCTCACCCACGGCGGATGTCTCCCCCCGTCCAAAATGAATCCCCGAATTCGAAAAGATTGACCGGGCGCAACCCTGGGAGATAGGGGCAAGTGCGAGGAGGATCGAGCAGGGCCGTGCATGTGGTCGCTTGCGGTAGGCGCCACACCAATCGCAGATCGTGCCGGCCGACGACGCCCTTGCTATCTCCGGCGGCGGACACATTAGTCACAAATGGCCGCTGGCTCGGGGCCGCAGGCTGCAGCGACAGGGGCAGCGACCGCGATAGGAGCGTCGGCGGGGGTGCCGGAGATTACGGAATTAGGCGACCCGACGGGGACAGGCGGTGCTGCCGTAACAGCGCTGAAACACACAGCTGAGCCTGTGATAGCAGCGACCCTGGAAAGGCAGAAATTGCAGATTAAATGTCGGTACCAGCCGCCGAAGCGGACATCACGGCACCCAGTGCCGCCGGCTTGCCACCTATATACGCCCCTGCCCCCCTCCGTCTCCCCGACACCCATGGACCACCCCCAGCCGGTTGCGGGCCCGAGCGACCACCCCTGGCCCCCGCCCAAGCGCGCCCTCGCCAGCGACGACGGCGACCCCGCCGAGTCCGACGACGACGAGCCCCCCAAGGACAGCGAGGTCCCCAAGAAGCGCCGCAGGAGGTGCGTCGCCCCCCCGTCCCCGCGGCTCGCTCACCCCCCCGCCCACAGACAGGCCCTCTCGTGCACCGAGTGCAAGCGGCGCAAGATCAAGTGCGACCGCCAGCACCCGTGCGGCCCCTGCGTCCGCCGCTCCGAGGCCGACAAGTGCCACTGGAACGTCGTCGAGCCCGCAGACAAGTACGTCTTGCGCACCGAGTGGGACGCGTTCCAGCCCCGCGTTGATGCCCTTGAGCGCACCGTCGCTGTCAGGCCCGACGACGCCCGTGCCCGCCGCTCCTTCTCGCCCGATCGCGCCCAAACCCAATCTCAGCTTCTGCCAGATGCCGCCGGCAAGCGTGTCGCCCGCCTCGAGGCCTTTCTCGCCGCCTATGCCCCCGATGCCTGGGCCCGCTTCCAGCACGACGACGACGTGGGTCCAGCCCGTGGCGTGCGCTCCGACGACCGGCCCGCGTCCCTCGGCTCCAGGCTGCTCAGCGCCCCGTCGTCCGAGTCGAGCGTCAGTCTGCCGCGGTTTCAGCCTTTTTACCCGCACCACGAGCAGCAGTACGCGCGCCCGCTCCTCCCCCGTGGCTCTTCGGCCGAGGCCTTTCCATCCATCTCGGCCCCCAGTCGGCTGGACGGCCCGCTCCCTGGTCCACGCGCGCTCGGATTTGCGCCTGGCTTCGGTGGCCCGAAGAGCGAGGCAAGCGGATCATCCAGAGTGGGTTTAACAGCGCGCTATTTTTGTTGTGTCTGACGATTTTGCAGTTGGGTGATGCCTGGGATGTCTCGCGAGTTTTGCCCCCGCCGCTTCCTTCGCCCCGGAGCCGCGCAAGCACCACCGTCTCTTCTACCGTGTTCTCGGAAGGGCGCAGAACGAGCGATCCGAATCCCCTCGGCAAGCACGATGGCAACGACAAGTCGCCCCCCTCGGGTGACTCGAACCCGCCCCATATATTTGTTTCGTTTACCCTGAAGGCCGATTCGAGCGAGCGCGACCTGTTGCTCGCAAGTGTGCTCAACAAACCCGACGGCGCACTCCCCGATCGGCCGATATGTGACCTGCTCGTGGACCATTATGTGAGTCGGGGCCTGGCGCGTGTCGTGCGATGCTGAGCGTGGGTCCAGTTTAAGCGCGTCGCATGGAACCACAACCTCATCGATCCCGACTCGTTTCTCGAATCCTACCGCACCTTTTGGAACGCGTCTGACAAGCCCCGTGCGCCGTTTGTTGCGCTGCTCCTCGTCGTGCTGTGCGTCTCGTTGGGGAACATGTCTCCCGAACGCGCCCTCCGCGAGCGGGTCTGCAAGGACATGGCGCATCGCAGGCAGCTCTGTCTCGCGTTCTGGAAGGGCTGCCAAAAGGCGCTCGGTGCGAGCGACATGCTCAAGTGCAAGGCACTCGAGGTCGTCCAAACCTTGGTGTTGCTCATGTACTGTGACCAGAGTCTGGACGATAACGGGTACGTCTATGCTTTACTCGACATGATCAACGCATAAATGCTATTTTACAGCTGGGAATACTATGCGCCGTTTATCGGTCTGGCCGTGCGCATCGCCCACAGCATGGGCCTGTCCAAGCTTGGGTCCGAGCCCGTCGGCGAGGTCCCTCCGCCTGGCCTTCGCGAACGCGAGCTCAAGCGGCGGGTCTGGTGGAACCTCGTCTTTCTGGACTGGTACCTCTCCCCGATGGCGGGCCACACCTACCTGATCCATCCTGCGCAGACGACCACAGCTGTGCCCGCCAACGCCGACTGGGACCAGCTCCGGGATGGAGTCATGTTTGAACCAAAAGAACGCAAGATGTATACCACTTCAGCATTTTTGATTACCAAGGCCGATCTCGCAGTCTTTGTCAGGGAGCTGGTGAGTCTTTTCTTGTTCACCCTGCCGCTGGAGGTTGATTTGGGGATAGTCCGACCATGTGAATGCGGGTCAAACGTTGACGTACGACTTCCTTTTGGCGTACGAACGTCGATTCAACGACCGCCTCGCGCTGGCCCCTTCGGCACTCACCCGGCGCGACCATGTGCTTGAACGAGATGACCGAGTTTCGGCAAGTCGCTTTTGTCCTGATCCTAGCTCCAGGGCTAATTTCCATCTACAGTGGGAGCGAATTATGCTCACGTTTGGGCTAAACCATCGCGCGATCAGGTTGCACAGGCGGTTTATGCTCCGAGGGTATGCCGTGCTCGAGTTTAGGAGGAGCACTGAGGCATGCATCGCCTCGGCCAAGTCTGTACTGTTGACGTTCCAAGAGGCGCAGTCGACTGATTTCCCGGGTACTACCGTCCGTTGCGTTTCACACCCCCAATTTAATCAGTGACTAACCTGACTGCGCAGTGGTGGGTCGTGTGCATGGTCAGCTTTGCCGCTGCTGTCGTGCTTCTAATGGACCAATTCTATGCGCGCACCGCAATCGGTGGCGAACTTCCTGCGCCTGCAGAGATGGAGCTCCGCCGTCGACACATCCACCAAGCCATCCAGCTGCTCTCTGCCATTAGCGAAACGACCACCATCGCCCGACGCGCCGCACACGTCCTTGGCGTGCTCCTCGAACAAGTCGGCCGCCGTCGGGGTCTGATCGCCACCAACCCGCCCGATGTGCACCCGAGTCCGTATGCAAACGTGCCCTCGGGCGGGATGGGCCGGCTCGTGTCGCTCTCACCAGGGATTGGCGCGGCCGAGGGTGCTGTTTTGGAGAGTTGGGTCGTCGAGGGTTTAGGTCTAGGTTTGGGGCGAGAGGGGGGCAGGGAGCCGGGCAGTGTGCCGGATGGCGAGTTGCAGGGTGCACCGTTGGGTACGCGCGGACTGAGCGCGGAAACCGAGGCGTTTTGGACAAGGGTGTTCGAGTTGGATTTTCCTGCCGAGGGTGTACAATAATCGGCTACATGCTTATTTTTTTTAGTTTCTTGCAGCTGATCGTGTGTGTACGCGGTCGTCTGCAAGGCTCTTGCCTCTTTTTGGGACCATCCGGGTTTCTGGTTTGCCTATGCACGTCTAGTCTTTATTGGATGTAACAGTCCTTTCCAACCGGATTATCTATTTCTTACTTATGGAGCTGTACCACATTGATCGGCCTCAATTCCTAGTAATGTATACATGACAATTTTATTCGGCAGTTTCAGATTCCTGGACTGGTGCATTATCCAGAATCGTCTTGATCATTCTGGACCCCAACGCAGTCGCCTCTGCGAACCTAGGCTCGAAAAAGGCCTGGGTATGCTTGAACCGGTCCTTGTACAAGGCAAAGCTCCCAAACGTGACGCACTGACTCCACCCCCGGGCCGCGACCACAAACTCGAGGTCGTCTGACCGATGACTCACGTCGTGGACAGCAGCGTCGAGGGCAGCGTCTAGACGCGTTTCGGAGCGAAAGAGGTATTCCGCTACGCCGATCCACATGCGAAAGAGCGGCGTGGCGGCGAGCGAGAGGTGCGCAAACGGGTCGATGCCGAGCGCGGCCCAGCAGTCGACCATGGCCAAGAGGGACAGGTGCGAATTGGTGTTGATCGGGTGGGACGACGAGGGAACGGATGCGCGTGCGCGTTTCGAGGCTGGGCCCGGTGCGTCCGTGTTCAGCACCTCGCTCCTCGACATGCTAAACTTGTCTAGCACGTCCTCGCTGAGCAAGATGGGCGTCACGCGTCTGTGCGGTCCGAACAACGCTTCGCGCGCCTTGTACACGCGTGTGCGGAGGCCGGCCGAGTCGCCTGCGAGCATGAGCTTGAAGAGCTCGGTCGCGGAGGTTGCGTACTGCCCGATCATGTCGCGCGCGGCGGGGTTGAGGATGGCGAGGCCGGCGTAGACGTGCCATTTGTTCGAGTAGATGCGGAGCATGATGTTGACTTTGACGATTTCGATCCCGCGGACGTACCAGCCTTGTTCCCAGGGGTAGGATGCCGAACAGTGCCAGGCTGTGCCCATGCTGGTGGAGCCGTGAGTTTTTGATGGACGCATGTATGGGTGTGAATGCATACCTGAGAAAAGCTGCGTGTGTTACAGCTTGGGTGTTTGCAGTCACCAAGTCGTGCTCTTCGTATGAAAGGTACACGAAATGGGACTTGAATGGCCGAAGAATATTTTCTACAAGTTGCAGTGCCCAGTCTGGTCCCCTGTGTCGTATGATCACCTACTTTATGACACGTATTAGAACATGGCGCATCGAAACGGTGTCAGCCACGCACCAGCGGCTGGCCTTCGGAAGATACAGTCGGGCCGTGGAGTGAGTGGCAGGAAATAATGTGCACGTCTTCGGGGAGGTACTTTTCGAATGCCTCGCGTTCGGGTGTTTTGACAGAGGTTTGGCCGCCTACGATAGCGCCTACTTTGGTTGCTGGAGACACACCGTTAGAGCAATGCGTTCAAGCGGTTGATGGTGGCGCACATGGTCCATATTCTGCAACAACCTTGTCCATGAATTGGGCTTCAACGGCGTACATGATCCAGTCTGCTGTCCTCGAGACGGCGTGCCCGTCACGCAGGACATTGATGCCGTTGATACCTAATTAACTAGGTTAGTAACGAGAAATCGAAATTTGCCACCTGCCTTTCATCTCCTCTTGCAGTTTCTCAAAGTTCTCGGGCCGGTCACACACATTGATCCTGTGTGTAACTCAAGTATTTGTAAAGCCACCGGAAACATAACTTACTTGGCCCATCCTGCACGCGACAGTGTTTTGGCATACATCTTGCCCATTTCACCCATCCCGATTATGCCAATAACTGGCTGGTCCTCTACAGGAGCATCTGGGGTCGCATCGAACCTCATGGCGGGAGTTTGGACGATATGTTTTGAGTGTGCGGTCCACGAGCTACCTAGAGGCGACTGGTGCGAGCTTTCAGTGCCGGAACTCAGGCTGTCAGTGCTAGGTCGAGTGTGCATCCCGAGAGGGTGGGGACTCACATCAATGTCCTGGTACTATATGAACTTCCAATGGATTGCGTCTTCCCTGGCCCTCGCTGTATGCAACCCTCTAGTTACCCACGGTAGGAGGAACAACTCAAGATCCGGGATCATTCGAGGTTGTTTGCCAGCGCCCCTATCACGTGCCTAAATTAAGCGCCGTGAAAGCCTCTTTTCCCAATCGAGCTACAGAAGGTTACTCGTTGCGATACCAAGCTCCCAGCTGCGAGCGCTCGGCCTCTGTTCACGTCGCTAGATCGTGGTGAGCTCCACCACTCTATTCACCCGATAACACACCAGCTTACCCTACGAACGGCCAGCCCCTGAGTGCTGACCGCACTTCTCTTGTTCCCTCCTGCATTCCATCCCATTTTCCGCCATGACGGTGCCGGGGCCATTTGCCGAGTACAAATATGGTCATATCATAGATGGAAAACAAGAGTTTTCAGACCGCACAACTGCTATCGCCAACCCAGCGACTGGAATTCATCTTGCGGACGTCCCGGTGGCGAGCCCCAAGCAGCTCGAACAAGCAGTCTGTTCTGCGCGCAAGGCGTTTCCAGCATGGTCCAGCAAGTCTTATGAGGAGCGAGCCAATGTTCTGTTTGATATAGCCGCCATCATCGAGGCGGGAGTCGACGACTACAAAAAACTACTAACTGCGGAACAGGGCAAACCAGTAAGCCCGGTGGTATTTGACTTTCAGCCTGAGCGACCTGACCTTCAATTCAGTACCAGGACGCTTTCATTGAAATTATGGGTTCTGTACACTGGTTTCGCGAGACTTCAAAGCTCCGTCTACCAGAAACAGTCCACGAAGACACGACTGGACGGAGAGCGGTGACTCGGCATGTTGCTCTTGGGGTGGTGCGTACGCGTTCCACGGCTTATTTGGTTATACGTTTGAGCTGAAAGAGTTGCATGCTGGTGTAGGCGGCCGCCATCGTCCCCTGGTGAGTTTCTCGAAAACCTCCTGCCACGCAACATTATTTGAAACGTCAGCCACTAGGAATTTTCCAATCCTCTTGGCGGTGTGGAAAATCGCCCCAGCACTTCTAGCCGGAAACACGGTCATCGTCAAACCGAGTCCCCTTACCCCATTGACAACCCTACGTATCATAGCCGAGTAAGTGCATACAACCAGCTAACTCTAGCCAAACCTCATCACCAGCACAGCGTGCAGCAAGTCGTCCCCCCTGGCGTGCTGAGCGTACTCAATGGAGATGACGGACTTGGCCCACTGATAACGGCACACCCCGGGATAGACAAGGTGAGGAACCAACTTCTATGCATGCTTAATGTCTGCTGACGGCCAAACGTGCGCATAATTGTGCCTGGCCTTCTTTTCCATAATGGTAGATTGCTTTCACAGGATCGTGCCAGACCGGGAAGAAGGTTATGCAGAGTGCAGGTTACAACCTGACCAGGATCACGCTCGAGCTCGGTGTGTAGTTTTCGGGTTCGTGCCTCATTCACGCTCATTCCCTTGTTTATAGGTGGAAACGATCCAATGATTGTGCTTCCAGGGGTAGACCCGGTGGTCTTGGCACCGTAAGCTGGGCTCCCTTTCCTGTCACCTGTTACTCATGTCACTTCAAGGCACATCTTCTGGGGCGCCTTCTCTGTGAGTACGTTCCGCGTTAGCGCGGCGCTCCGTACTTACTCATCGTCTAGAACAACGGCCAATTTTGTATTGCAGGTGCGCGCTTATTTAGTGACCATCGCAAGAGCTAAAACCAGATATTCGGCGTTCAGCGAAGCGCATATATATACACGAATCAGTCTATGAGCGTGTGCGCGATGCACTTGTTGCTTATGCACGAGGTATAATCGTAGGAGATGGGTCACGCAAAGGCACACAACTCGGCCCAGTTCAAAACAAGCTTCTGTGAGTGTATCTACCGATTCAGCATACGCCCCCTCAAACAAACACATGTTCACGCTGTGGCGGAACTATCCCTCTCCCGGGTACAGTTTCGACAAACTCCGTGGAATCTTCGAGGATGCTCACGCGCGAGGCTGCAAATTCGCTCTCGGGGGCGAGTTCCCGACTTGGGCAAGCGCTTGCGGCCTGTTTGTTCCGATCACGATCGTGGACAACCCCCCAGAAGATGCTCGTGTCGTGCAAGAAGAACAGTTTGGCCCGATTGTGCCGCTGTTGAGATGGTGTGATGAAGATGATGTTGTCCGCCGGGCGAGTGCGTGCTTTCACGCGTATAATGTGTCCATTTTAATTGATCCCGGGATAGACGCAACGCAGTATGGGCTGGCTGCATCAGTTTGGGGTGATGACCTTACTCAGGCTATGCGGATCGCGGGGCAGATTCGAGCAGGAAGTGAGCACCGAATCGCCCCACTTTCATCCATTGGGCTAAGGTGTTTTTGCCTAGATGTCTGGATCAACGAAATTCACAAGTTTGGACCGACAATTCCTGGTGGAGGTCACAAGCATTCTGGGATGGGTGTTGAAAACGGCATCGAAGGTTTGGCCCATTGGACCAATCTGCAGACGATATCGGCCAACAAGGCAGGAATCTCCCCGATGTAGGGAGCACCAGAAACGCATTGTATGCGGTGTAATGTATATTCTAGAGTGGTCTGCTAATGTGCTTTGGTTATCTGCACGTGCCTTTTTTATTATAAACTTCCTTTAGGCAACACCGGAGTGGGCATAACCACCCAATCACCCCTTGTCTGGCCTATTAGTGTGACCACCAAAACCTTGCACATACGGCCAGAGAGAACTTTTGTATACCGTGGGACACACACATTAGCTCCTTTACTGCACGGAACCGTCTTTTGCAGCAGGAGGATAATCTCATGTAAAGCCCCCCAAATGTTCATGGGTGGCGCTCTCACCCGGAACCTGATTGCTCACCCACATTAGGAATGAATACACCTGTACTTCCGGATAGCAGTAGTTAAAAGCTGCATATTGAATACCAAGAATGGCTAG
Source organism: Ceratobasidium sp. 414 (assembly GCA_019616945.1). NCBI lineage: Eukaryota > Fungi > Basidiomycota > Agaricomycetes > Cantharellales > Ceratobasidiaceae > Ceratobasidium > Ceratobasidium sp. 414. Next base: position 99,794 of record WSTK01000031.1, read on the forward strand.
TTATTGCTCTCGTGGAGACTGCTTCTAGGAGCCAGCATGTTCACGGGTAAATTGGTCCCCTGACCGTTTAGCGGCATGGAACCTCAGGATGGATGTGAGTCATGCCGATGCCTATTGTCAGGCTGGATTCAGTCTCTCTAAATGGCGTAGTACAAGCGAATCCCATTTGGTAAACCCCCAATATAACAGTTTTGATCCAGTAACCGGCAACTGGGTAGATGAAAACCAGTAATTATATACCCCAAAATGGTCTCACGAATTATGTTGTCTACAACCGGCCCTTTTTCAAACACATATCATATCTCATGTGTGATTCGCGGTTAGTCCGGATCTGACTTGTCGGGCATGCTCGGCTACCTCACCTAAGCTTTGATGGGTATATGCGTTACTTGCGCATGGCAACCTAACAGTACTATCTTCTCCCACGGCCTATCGGCCGCTTGGTTGCTTGCGTGGCGATTAGCACATGAGCCTAACGCATTCTTGCGTGCCAAATAGACCAATTCTATCCACGTCAATCCTGCGTGTGAGCTTGGCCTATTTGTGGCTCGTCGGTTCCCTGTGCGCAGGGAGCTGTATTGGACATGGAATCGGGCTGAGGGTACCTTGGACGAATGATCGAACACGCCTTGGGGCGGGAACAACACATGCTGAATGTATCGGGGCGCTAAACCTATTCATCAGGCTTCCGTCCTGAGTTAATCGCGGCTCCTCCAACCATATTTCCAAAGCCCGATTTTGCACCACGTTTGCAGACGCTAAAAAGGGGTGCGCCGGGATTTACAAGCAACGTAAATCAACTTGCATGCAATGACATGGACGAATGCGGGCGACGCACCGTCATTTATGCACGTCGTGTCGGCATTCCAATGCAACCGAGCGAGTTGGGCTGAAAGGTACCTACCTTCTAAATGCAGGCCTGGCTTCGGGTCAATCGCTCCGCTACTGAATTAAAGTCAAACTTTCAACTTGCCGGGGATCGGCAAAGGAATAGTGTGGTACGTGAGTCAAGTGTTTAACAACGCAGTGATGAACATGTATACCCGCTAATGTCCCAAATTAGCCGTTGTATTCGGCAAGCCCCTTCTAGATCGACGTAGTGCACATATGCAACTATTGCGATTCAGCCATAGCATTTAGGAGTGCGAGTTGGCTGGGATGTCCACGTAGCCGAAGCTCATTGGCTAGCGTTTATCGTAGTTATCACCGAGACCGTGCTTTGCCGCGGCGCCCGCGCGGTGAAGGGACATGCTGCGGTTCCGATGCAGGTGGGACAACAATAGCCGAGCTTATAACCAGTATGGTACTCTAGTAGTGGCAGGTGCAACACAGGCTTCTTCCAGTCGGTTCTCGTGTGGCTGCTCACAACGCGAGGCTTCGTATCTTGCACTTGCAGAGGCGAGGCGGTGAGCACACGGATCGAAGTGTATACATCCTAGTTTCCCGTAGACTTCTGGCCACAGATTTTGCTCCGCACGCGCCGTGTAAGGTGCCCAGCACAAGACGAAGAGGTGGATGCATGTGGGAAGGGTGCAGCACGTGGTCTTGTTGTGTGGCACTTTGGGCTTGTTGACGCGACTTGATCAGCCACCTTCTTACCACCACCCATAATAATAGCCTTTTCAACTTTCGGCTTTATCCCCCTTGCACTTCTACTACTCTCGTAAATCTAAGGCAGGTCCAAAGGATACGCTCGAGTATGACTGGAACCTAAAGTGTACTTGACGTCCACAGATGACGGACCGAGCCCAAGACGCGCCTGCAAACGATGCCTCCAAGGAGGGTCCTAAAGCAATCATCAAGAACGTGGATATGTCCGACGAGATGCAGCAAGAGTCGATTGACATCGCTACTGCCTCTTTGGAGAAATTCAGCATTGAAAAGGACGTTGCTGCGCACATCAAACGCGAGTTTGACAGGCGCTACGGCACTACTTGGCATGTTGTTGTAGGAAAGAATTTTGGGAGCTATGTCACGCATGGTGAGTGTCAAGTATTTTCGAGTCAAACTGCTTACCAACTTCATTTCTTTCACCCTCAGAAACGAAACACTTCATCTACTTTTACATCGGCTCGCTAGCATTCCTCATCTGGAAGGTTTGTGTCAACGCTCGCCCGACTTAGATCTGACTCTGCTCACGCCTTTCTCTAGTCGTAACGTAGGGACACCACCGATGCCCAGCCCTCACTCCCCATTCTGCACGACAGTGCGTCGGTAGAACGAGGATCGTTTCTGGTTCCTTCTCTCGCTTTCCTATGCACGTCTTCTCATCGGGTACACTTGTTAGGTTTCTTTGCATGCTTAATCTGATTGTCCCGCCTGCCTCCACCGCGACGGTTTCCGATTGTTATGGCTTGCCCAGCAACATGCGAATATAACCCCATAGAACGATATTACCCCGCCCGGGTGCTGGGTTTCAGACGAAGCGTGTGTGCACACCCGTCCCGTATGTATCAACGCTCTTCAACCTTGAACGTGAGCTCCCGAGTTGCGTCGCTTATGTTGAGCCAAAATCTCAGAAATACAGGCATATTATTACACTAATATTACAAAGTTTAGTTAGGTACAAGTATAAAGTACAACCCATTTTCTCTTACTCCCATTCAACTACTTCCAAACACATCCGCGCGACAATTCGCTGACCTGATCCGGATTTCTCGACGATCTCTAATAAATGCATGCCTCGATGCTCCTTTAGAGGAACTCCCCAGAGCTCGACGTCCCGTTGATCCAGGTTGATCCACTTGGGCGCAGGTTTCCCATCCTGTCGACGAACCATAAGCTCTGCGCCTCTCGCGGGAATAGTCTCGAACTGCACCGAGATCGTGAACGGGGCGCCAATAGGTATCTTCTTGAGTTGTTGGCGGCTGGATAACTGAGCCTTGCCTTCACCCACGGCGTTTCCTGACGTTGAACGAGTTCCGGCAGTTCCATGGGGTGAATAATTTCCAGTCGTCGGCGAGGGGGCTTTTCCAACCGAGGGTGTCAAGTAAAAGACCGCAGAGTCAGAGTCAGAGTCATCACCACCAAGCCCAGAAATGTAGTGGATCCCGAGAGACAAGCGCTGATCCGGGTCAGTTTCTTCGGTACTCTCTTCTTTAGCGTGTCCGTTCGACGATCCAGTAACGACAGCTTTCTGAGACGCATTCCTAACAGTGGTAGCACCGCCGTTTGGCAAAGTAGGAACGCGGTGTTCGCTGTTAAGCTGTACAAGCCTGGGGCGGCGAATTCCAGTAACACTGACGCTCCCCGGGGATCCCGGCAGACTCTGGTGCTTGTTTAGAGCACGAGAGGCCGCCGAGTCAGTGGAAGAGCGAACCACAGACCGGGGAACTGAGGTAGTGCTGATAGTAGTAGGGATGGTTTGGCGAGCGGCAGTGGAAATAACGGCGCCTTCGTCGTGGCTCAAGTTGACTGTTCCAGACGAACCGGAGGTTGCAAGAGAGCCAATGCCGTCTCCGCATACTTGATCGGGCAGGGTCTATCAGAGCCGTGAGGTGTCAGTATATGCGGGGGCCTCCGAAAATGAACGATTTGACACCGTACCGTTCGCTGGTGTCGTGGGGGCAAAAAATCCGATCTCCGACGCGGGATGCTTGTCAACGAACTGCCGTCTGATACGCTCGGGGTTTGGCTACTGCGGTCAGGCGTCACTTGCGCCGAGCTCTCAAGGGCCAGCGCTTCCGAGCCGCGCGTATTAGGCCCAGCCTTTGGTGTAATCCTGGGGGTATTGCCGGCCACCCCAATACTGCCAGCGCCACGTTTTTCAAGATGGCTAGGGGCTCCACTCTCGTCCGAACGAGACCCACTCTCTGTGCGAGCGATCAACATTCGGGTCAACGTGTCCGTGTCGTTAATCGGAGTGGGGCGAGAGATCTGTGATCGACGGATATTGCCACAATGTGATCCCGGACCTTCATCCCCCAATTTCCGCTTAGAGGGGGTCAGCAGACTTTGGAAAAAATGAACTTTCTTCATTGTTTTCGCCCCAAGACTCGGATGGAGGTCGCCCTGCCCCGGTGGAATAACCAGAGGTGTTTGGGACTTGCAGCTGTCATCCGAGGATTCGGCGCTAGTACGACTCGATCCCATTGCGCGCATTATCTTCTCCGAGAACACCACGCGATGTGCGGAAGAGGATGCAAGATCTTGGCCTTTCCACTGACTCGAGCTTTCATGGTCTTCCTCGAACTCGCGTACCCCACAGTAGCGGCGGCAAAGAGCGAGTAAACAGCAAAGCAACACAGCACCTCCGATAATACTGAACGTGACAATGATAGCCGTTTTCGCTTGCACGCTGTGGTTAGCTCCATGCGAATGACTCCAAGTTTCCGGGCCGGAAGTTTCGTTTGAAGCAATAGATAAGAGCATGGACACCGCTGAAACCGCGTGCGTTTCCAGATCGGTCGCATAAAACGTTATGTTTACTTCATTGTACGTCGTAGATCGCGGCACGAAGCCGTTCAGAGTGTGATTTGCGTTGTTGTAACTGAGCCACGATGACGCCGCGCGGGGGACGAACTGAGGAGCAATGGTCGCCGGAGCAGAACGCGCGTGTGAGAAGTAATCCTGCACCGAGAACGTCAAGAAAGCACCAGGAGTCACAACTAGCGGCAGTATGCGCGATGCAGTGAAGTAAGAAGGGAAAGCGACAATGCTGAGGTTGGTTGAAACCGTCTCGTTATAGTCGGATGTGATGGAGACTGGTAGAACGTACGGAGGCTGACCAATCGCCGATGTGGGTGGGAAGCCAGAAAGCACTCTTGTGGTGTTGTCGAAGGTGACCCAAGGAACGGAAGACACGTTCACCTCCACTCGAGAAACATTGGCAGAAACTACTTGAACTCCATCGATGACAAGCCCTCCAAACGTTTGGATCGAGTGCGTAAACGGAGCGCCTCCAGTGACGTTCACGGTCTCCAGCCCACCGGTGCCGTCTATGCCGAGAAGATGCGTGCGTGGTCCGACCACCAGGTCAAATTGTTGATAAATCGCGCCAAACCCCCAACGGTCACTTCCGTGGAGGATGATCGAGAGCGAGGCGGCGCGATTCTCTGGCGGCGCGACTCCGTCGAAAGTCAAGGTCCGGTTGTTGAACACCACCCAACGGGGGAGAGGCAGGCCATTGTCCAAGGCAGCGTCATAAAAGATATTACGTTCGTCAGGGGTGGTAAACGTATACCCGTCGAAACCAATGCTAAATGACCATTTCGGAGGAACCCGAACTCCAACACCAGGAGCAGGAAAAGTAAAGCCCGATGATATCGAAGGGTTGCCTGGAACAAGCTGGGACGCAAGGGGGATATTGACGATAGGCGATGGGAGATCGGTCACACAAAGCAGGAAACAATCACTGGTTCCGAGCTTGTTCCTGACATACACAGTAGTAATTCCAATATCCTCGGCAGTTGGGCGGCCCCTAAACGTGCTTGTAGCATTATCATAACCGAGCCAGTCTGGAGCATCCCGGATCGAGATAGACGCAGTATCCAAATCGTCGAACGTGAGCGGAGATAAACTCCAACTGTAGGGTCGATCAACGCGAGCGATGAGGGGGTGCTGTTTGGACAGGGGTATTGCAGCTCGGATGACTGTTGGCAAAAGTAACGCTAATGCGCTGTCGTACCGCATGGCACCAAAGACGAGGTTAGACAACCCAAGGGTATTGAGTCGATTTGCGGCCCTGAAGAAGATGAATTGTGGCAAAAGAGTGTGAAAGAAACCTAGGGGGGCGGCCCATGGTCAGTGGACGGCTTCTGTGTTCAAAGAGTCTACTTACGATTAGTTATACGAAAGATTAAAGATATATAAGTTAGTGGTTTGTTTGATGGCCTTGAACGAACGACAACAAAGCTCGACTGAACGACGAAGAGAAGAAACAAAACAAACCAAGATAGGGGAAGTGATTGGATAATCCTGGCGCTTAGTGGTGGATGTATCACAGGTTGGTCAAGTCCGGATCCCTAGCTCAAAAGTATCTTACACACGGGGGTTGGTATACTAGCCCCGCGCTCCGTAAGGAACAGTCGACCACACCATCGATGTGCGAGGACATTTCTCAATGGCACAACGTTGTGAAACCCGACACCACCACCTCAATCGAGATTAGCCACAACGGCCATTTTTAATAACCGTCTCAATCATCACCAAACGAGGTACTTGAGTTATTCACACCGCACGAAACCAATAATTCAACTGAATCATATCTTATTAAATCAACACTTTAGCTCTCGTGGCGATTGACTTAGAACATAAGGTCGCCGTCTACCCATATACGTATATCTAAGGCGTCTCGACGCCACTGGTACCAAGACAATGACCATTCCCTGGAGGCAGCTTATGCTAACGCGGCAGTACCCCGCCAAAGTTATATTCAAATCACACTTGGACAGCAAATGGTAGTATTGAATGCGGAGGTCGGAGTTGGAAACAATAATAACAATAATCCGGCGGAGGGGGACGCCGAGGTGAGGGCGGTGGCGAGGGCGGCGTACATGACCAAGTAAGTAAGTGGTTTCTTTAGTTTTAGCGCACCCCTGCTTTTATTAGACTGAAAATCGCAGAGGCTGCTTGCGCGAGCCGCGTATAAAACCTGGTCGTTATGAGGGACCTAGCACTCAGCTCCGCTCGTCTCCCGAGCTCACCCCACTTACACTCTTCTATAATCTCACCATGTCTACCAAGGCAGGGACAGTCAAATGGTTCAACGAATGTGAGTCCTCTCTCTCCAGCTGGTAATTAAACCGACACCATTCGTTTCAGCCAAGGGATTTGGATTCATCCAACAGAACGACGGCGGCAGGGACGTCTTTGTTCATTACAAGGCGATTCAAGGCGAAGGACGTAAGTCCCTCTACGAAGGCGATCCTGTCGAATACGAAGTCCAAGAGACTGTTCAAGGGCTCACTGCCGTCAACGTTGTGAAGAAGTAGGCTGTTTCTCGCTCTGGTAAGTGCATATATCTATGGCAAGTGCGTTCATAACTGACTACTCCGTGCATTTGGCAGCCTCCTGCCGGACATCGGTGCATGGGCAGCGGCTCCCGTAATTTCCTATTGTAGCTCGCGAATATTTATAACGGTCTCTGTTTTGTGGCACCTATACTCACTAGAGGTGTTTCAGACAATGGGCGCCGTTGGTTTGTAACACTATCATATCGAGCGTAGCCTCCTTAATATATTCTCGTGCCTGTTGAAATTATTGGGCTATGGCAAACGATTAGACTTTAGTACTACCCAGTCGGAGTTTCAACCATGATATCGTATATCGTGAACATATCGTCTTTTGTGACTCATACGGCGTAGAACGACCTGAATCAAGATCTTTCAGCGGTTATCGACGATGGGTGGCTTGATACAGCTGGCACGCAGGCCCCGAACAACGACTCCCTTAACCTTAGACGTTGAAGTTAGAGTTGGCCGTCAGATGCGGCATACGACTACCCAATGGCAGACACCCCTGACCGAAGCGACCTATAAAACGGTAGCAACGTTCCATCGAGGTGGTACCGTGTCGAGGAACGAGCCTAAAACGCAAGCTTGCACAGATTAAGCGTTCTTCTGAGTCTGAGTCTAAGCGGCCACGGCTGGGAGGTCATTCAAACTTGGATTAAAAGACACCAAGTTGTTACACAGAGTGCAGATGCAGCCCATCCTATTTATCCAAGGGCGTCTCACTCGTCTTCCCAGCTAGCAGGGACGTCTTCTCTCTCGCCGCTAGCGTTCCTCGCCGCTATAGGCTGTGGAATCAGCCGCGATCCTGCAGAGCTTGCAATGGAACTTCCCCTCACGGTGGGTACTACGGTGGATCGGATCCAAGGGGTGGCACTCGACCCTGACAGACCCCCTGACATCGGGCTTCCCCTGCTCGGTGCGACGCTGCTCGGGTTCGAGTTAAGGTTTGGAGGCGCAGGGCTCGAGGTTGCGCTCCTCCATGCGCCAACATTAGCCCCGGTTGATGGGCCTGGGCGGGCGACCGTTGGCTTGCGTAGGTCTCCAAGACTGCCAAGGCGTGAAGGCGTTGGTGCGCTAGCTTGAGATAACATTGGCATGGGGATACGAGAGTCGGGTCGACGAATAAGTTGGACGCTAATGTTTCAGACTATTAGTGCGAGGGTTTGCAGTGTTTGTCCAACGGACAAACCTTCGTCGAGGTTCTTCGTCAACCAGTTGCGTGCTCACGCGGTATACTTCTGCCATTTCCATCACAAATTTCCGCCGAACTTCGGGCATGTGCGGTAGGACATGCGCCTTCTTGTCGGATCCAACAAAGCTGAGTGAACGTGGGTCGATTAGCGTTTTGGCAAGACGGAAGGAATGGCTAAACTCTTACTCTGTCAGCGCCTTTTCTGCGTTCCTAACAAACGCTTGATTTGCTGTGATTCGGCAGAACGCGACCAACTCTGGGCTCCAGGTTACCGAGTTGACGCCTCCAGCGCGAGTATTCTCGGAGATTCCCAGGGCGTCTGCAAGCCGGGCGTTGCGTTTGGCAACAGAACAAGCATCCTGACATTTAAGGGTGCGAGAGGCGCCGCACGGCGCCGGCTGCACGATCCTCCCGCATGGACACGACACGGTAATGACGACGGGGCAAGATTCGGTGTCGGTCGATGGACAGGCAGAGGGTGCATGACAACTGATGGGACAAGGGTGGCCACTACGAGTAAACGATGTGAGTTGAGCTTGCTCTCACTAACCCCAGACTCGTAAAGCTGACGTACCATTCCTTCCTCGGCTTTCCGCATACTTGCTCACATGAACCGCACTCCCCGGTGTGACATGTCCGATCACATGCATGGTACCCACAGTCGAGCAACTTTCCGCAAGCAGCACCACATGACACGCGCTCCTGAGAGCACCGCACGTTGCGTACGGTACTTTTGCCGCAGTCGCAAGTTCGGTTGGTCAGGTGTGGGCATAGCGGGCAAGAACCGTCTTCGTCGGCGGCGTGACACGTGTGTGGAGTGCGCGGGTGGCCGCAGGGTGGTGGCGGTTGTGCACAGGGGTAAACACAGTTGATGCGTGTACCGCATGGAACCGGGGGTTCGATGATCGTTCGATTACAAGGGCAAATGAGCTCTTCGAAGGAGGACTGGAGGCATCGGGGACAGGGGCCGCGATGATCTGGGAGCATACAGTTGTGGTTACCGCACGTAAGCCGCTTGTTGCAAACCTTGAATAGTCATACATGCGTCTTAGAGCTATGTGGTGGTAAGACGAGAGGATAGCTCACCAAGTCGCAGACATGCCAGCCCTCAGGATCGTCCTCAGCCAATTCCGTTATTGCACCCGGCTCCACAGCCCGTCTCTTCCCTTTAGGTTTGGTTGCGTTCCCAGCGAGCGGGCAACATATCCGGTTGCACATATGGCGGCCACATCCCCGCAGTGCTTTACATGCTCTCTGGCAAAGAATCTCGCGACCTTCCGTGGCTTCGTTACAGGGTACCTGCGTAGTGGTCTCCCCGCATCGGCATTTGACCGCAACGGGTAGTGTGCATGGTGGACAGGCGCCGATGTGGCACAATTTTGTGCACGCGTGTGCGCAGCTAAGGTATGGTCTGGAACATGGCTGGGAGCAGGTGGGAATGGGGCTGGTGCAAGTGTTGCGTGGAGCGGAGAGAGGGGTCTTCGTACAAGGGCAGGTGGTGATGAGAGATGGAGAAAACGGACAAGGGGCGGGGGTGGTTGAAGGAGCGTGGCAAGGCTAGGATGTCGAGAACCGTAAGAATAATCCGAGACACGGGAAAACGAAATGATGAGAAACGCCCCTATGGTTTTGTTGCGTCGAGCGTACCTTTTGACACATATGCTGGCCGCAATCGAAAGGCCTATATCGATGGTAAGCATCCGGGATTGCGCGACGATCATGGTGGCATTTACCTTTCGCAAATTCTATCACATTGCCACCTCCCTTCCCAGGACTCCTCCCCTCCCACCACGCAGTCTTTGGTCGCCCCTATTCCGCACGCCATCTCTTTTTGCTGCTTTCCACAATAGCACTTCGCAATGTCGACGGTGCCACAAGGTGGACAAGGCCCTGGGTGACATTCTAGCTCGCAAGTATGCTTTTCGCACCCTAGTAGACGTCCGCATGGCTGACCGCAAGAAAGAACAGGCCCAACGCCAGCATTCGTCGACGCCCCTTTGTTGAGCACCGAACATCGCGATACGAGCGTCTTGCTCCCACACCAACAATTTTTGCTGACGCTGACTAGGCAAGGGGGACAGGGCCCAGGGTGACAGGCCATAGGACAAGCATGTTCGCACTCCTTCCTCACTCGTGCGCAGGGCTCGCCACAGCTGTGGGGTGTCGCCAGCCTGCTCGGAGGAGGGTCGGCCATACGAGCACAGAAACACAGATATGCCTGCGGGATGACGGTGCGTTTGGTCTGGCAGCCGGGGCAACGCCAATCGCCGGGTAGGTCAACGCTTCGTGCACGATATGCCTCGCGAGTTGCAGCGACTGACTTCTGCGCCCATTGCTTAATGCATCGCACGTGGAAAATCGTCCAGCAGCATGTAGCCGGAGCCGTCGAGGGGTCTTCCAACGGATCGACAGGAGGAGGCGCACAAGACCAGATCGGCTGAGTCGGATGAACTGGGTTGAAGCAGATTGGACAATCCACAGCATCTTCTTTGTGAGTGAGCGAGTATATGAGCCGGGAGGTCAAATCTCCCGCCGTTGGCGGAGGGGCGGGAATGGGCCCGCCTGCTGTCGAGCTGGCCTGGCCGCCTCCATCGGTGAGTCGTGCCCCGAAATTCTCGCGACGTCCTCCGCGTGATGGCTGCGAACGACCTGCGGGGGGGCCTTGAACCCTCCCGCCACGACCACGACGCCTCCGTGTGTTGGAACCAGTGCTCTCGGCTACAGACGCGCCGTCATCTGGAGCATCGGCGGCTAGATGAGGTGGCAACTGGCGTTCCGGATCGGCACTAGATGGCGTAGGCCGTCGTTGACCTCCTCGGCTTCGGCGACGGTTTGGTGCACCACCATTCGGAGGTGCAGAAGCCACCTGGGTGACTTCATGTGTATCTTCTGGGCGGGGAGGAGCTTGTCCTCGACCTCGACCTCGACGATTTCGACCGCGAGAGGGCTGACCAGGAGGTTCTTGCCCGGCGTTCGGGGGTGGCCCTCTGTCGACAGGGACAGCGCTCATGCACTAGTTGGTGAGTAGCGTACGGAGTCTAGGTTGAGTAAGGAAAGGGTATTAGTCAAAGTTTACAAAATTACAAACTCTCAATTTATACCTTTCACGTATGATGGATTGGTCAGCAGGTGGAGTCAAAACCTGCCCGGGGGAAGCCGGAGGCGAGTCAAGCGCTGAGTGTCGACGGAATCGGCTCCCCCTACAACAGCGGAATAAAGATTAGTCACTTGGATATATTAATACTATGAGTCATTTACGAGGGATGGGATTGACGTTATATGTACAAAGTGCAGTAATTCACACATTAACTAGAAGTTAATTCTGTTTCAATCGTCCCCCTGACGTCTGTTCGTCCGCTTCCAACTGTTTTTCCCTCAACATCCAAACCCCCGACAACCCAGCCCCTGCTCCAAAGCACACTGAGCCAATTATAAACCAACCAAGAGCAAGGAGCCTCTGCTTCGTGCCTCGCAAGAGCCACAGGCCAGCGAACAACGTTGCAGCTGTGATATATACAAGATCCCACTTACAGAATGCTTGGGAGAAAGCAGCAGCGCGCCCAACCGATGCGGAGGAATAATGTGGCAAGTAAGAGTCCTTTAGTGAGTCGAGCGGGGCGGAAGAATTGAACGCTTGGAATAGTGTGTATGCGTGCGTTACAGCCGACCAACCAAAGTTGAGAGTGTGGATGGCCTGAAGGATGCCGTATGATGAGCCGCCCCCTACGGCCAGAGGAAGTTGAGCTCCCAGCGAAAGAACTTGTACGAGAAGGATGTGTCCTGGGAAGAATTGCCAGATTGCAATGATGCCAGAGGTTTGATAAATAATCATGGCCATCGAGACCGCTACGAAGCCCAAGAAATACCCAGCCAGCGTCGCCTTGGCATATTGCGGCTGGAGTGGAGTTGTGCGCTGGCCAGATAGCCATAAATATGGCGCCCACCAAAGCGGTAGAATTACTCCAGCTCCGAAATTTTGATAAATAAATCCAAGAACAAGCATGGACACAAAGACCATGGCGGTGTGATAACCAGATCGGCGCATCTCGATTATAGGAACGACTACTGCGGGTCCGACGGAGGCGATGAACTCGGGCATCAAGGCGAAGCGCCCATGGTCGAATGACTGGAGGAAAAAGTTGATGAGAAGGGACAGCGTTTCGTCTACGCCGCCGTATCCTGTATATTCCCAAGTAGGGGGTCCTGGAGACGCATTCTTGACTTTGGGGTCGGCCATCATTGCAAACAATGGGACGAGCATGGATCGATATGCCAAGAAAGACTATGGATAGGGTGATGTTGGTGAGGTCGTGCTTCGGTCACGCACGGGCACTTACGATGCAGGGAAGCAGCAGCAACGTTGCATTACCGAAACCTATTTTCTCGCTCGCTGGTCCTATATTCCGGATCGCGATTTAGAAAGAGTTCAAACGAAAAGCCTCAACTCACGGGCCATGGTTGTCTGACGTTGGTATAATCAGGCGAGCGTTTTAAAACGTATCTGCAAGGTTGGATGAAGTCAAACTAGGCAGGGGAACCAGGTAGCGCGGGGTCGTATATAACCAGACGTTGACCGACTGCGAGTCGGAGGTCGGGGTGAAGGCGAGCGGTGGCCGAGGCGCGGTGTGGGGAAATCAGCCCGGGATCCGCTCGGCGATCGATGGTTCTGCACAGTATTACAAAGCGGGGGTTTGACAACAGAGACATGTCACTGTCACACAGTCCAACAATGTAATTTATTTTGGCTGCTATTATTGCACCTACTCCTATATCCTAGGTCACAATACACTGGCTGCGCTGCCACTGATGGAGTTTCAACCAGACACAAGTCAGCCTCATCTGACATTTGGAACGCTGTACAGTGGATGATCGTGATGCAGCAAAATGTTGGACTCAAACCTCCTGGATATCAGTGTTGATATTGCCTATCGCAACTACCACCTTCTCGTGCCTGGTAAATTTGTATAGACATCCTGTTGCCATACTCGTAGTCGGATGGCACGGAACTGGAAAGAGACATGAGACAGATTTGCATCGGGTAGTGTTGTGCCTTGGGATCGTATATATTCGGGAAATCTATCGAGTCCTTTCTTGTTCGGCACTATAAAATTGTGCTCCTGCCCCTCGAGCGCGCCTTGGAAGTTCGACTAACAAGGTTGTACCATTGATGATTCAATGCGTCGTGCTCGGTCTTGGCGATCTACCAGGTTCTGTATAGCTGGATCTCTGGGTCTAGATATCTAAAAGGTTATTTTTGCGCTGACTCTTTTCCTCCTGGCGTTTTGTGTAGCCTTGGCCATGAGCATGTCAGCAGTCGGTTGTATATTGTGGGGTACGGTATCTCTTCCAGTTACAGAGAACCGACTGCGTTCGGATATATAATACACTCAAGCCCTGCGTCAATATCGACGTGCATGTCAGCACATCGAGCTAAAGCATCCACATGACTGTGTTCTGAATGGCTCTCCGGTATTGGTCGCTACATTCGTTTCAGTTAGTACTATGGGGAGTGGGAAGACACGGAACGTAAGTGGACACTCAACAACCCATTCAGGCAAGCCCTGTGGTGGGACAGGACCCCCACTTATTACAGGTGAGGCGTGATCGGGTTCCGGACATCTGTCCTAGGCGAGAGCTGGCCTGAGGCTGGATTTTTTCCGGACATTTCACCCACGGCCTCAGCGGCGTCACCAAGATTCCGGACATGGCTCCCGGCCGGGCTGACGCGGCACTGATGTAACATAGACACATGTCACGCCAGCCGCTGCATAAATGTCTAAGTTCAGTGTCCGCAAGCACATATGTACTTGAAATGTGCTAGCTCAAACTAAACACAAATATATTTGTGCATTAATCGAAATCAAATACATTATTCATCATGTTTGTGGCTGCAAAAAGTTAAACTAGTTGCGCATTCTCCAATCCCCCGGTTGTAACACCCCAGTCGTGAGACGAATGCTCTTGACCTACCTGATATCGTCCAAAAGTTTCTTCCTGCCAGCGATGCTTCAATCTGGGACATTATTCAGCACAGGCTTCCTCCGATAGCAGAGGAGCCAGCCCACTCACCATTTATCCCCTCGGCCTCGAAAACTCGTTTGCTGCTCCTTCCATTGACTACCTGGCGTTAACCACCCAACCCGCGCCGCCAGAAAGGTTTCTGTATGGACTACGGGCTCTAATTAACAACCCAGACGTGGTAAAACCCAACTCACTTCTGATCCCGTGGTTTCCAGCGGAACTTGGCCGGCCCTGTTGAAACTAATAGTTCCAATATGTATATACTTAAAGCGCAGTGGTATAAAACCAAGTAAACTTAAGTAGTAAAGGCGCTGTGAAGAGTAAAGGACAAAAGTCGCTGTAGAACAGACGACTGGTTCATTCAAGTTATATACATGCAGGTACGGACATTCTACGAACTGTATCTAAGGTGTACACGCACGTAAGAACAAAAAGGGGACGGGAGCGAAGCGGACGGAGAGAGATAGGAGAAAAAGAACGGACTATATACGTTATTACATCGGACGAGTTCAACAGGCCCTGTCTCTGGATTGTTGAGTATTGGGAGCGAACCAGTTACCTGCACTGGATACAGGAGAAATGGAAACCTCGCCTAGACTGGCTTGCTGAGCAACGTACCCACGACATCGCCGTCCCTTGCTAATAGTGTAGTTGAATTGGGACAGGGTCAGTGTTAGCCGATGCTGAGCTCGAGAGTTCTTGTATGCGTAAGAACTAACCAAGACTTTAGTGCGTTGTGTGTATATCAAGGAGGGTGGTCTATATGGGAACCATGCCCATGTCCATGTCCCTCACGCCCCACATCTCGGACATATCTCTTATGTCGGTGTGCAGATATTTGAGCGTGTACGAAACACTACAAACCGATTCCGAGCAAGGCGATCGACTCGAACCCAGGAGTCACTTCGCTTCCAGCATGTGCATGTGAACGAATTGCTCCTGGCTTTCATCGAGCCGGGTATCATTTTCTAACAGACACATGAGTTCACCGAGTTCACGCCCACTTCGCGTCACCTTTCGGATCTTCAACTCCTGACAAAAACTCTTGGGAGTATTAAGGCTGGTTTGAAGCATTGTCAACGGCTGTGAAGCAGCAGGGTACTTAGTTTGCATAGAACGCAAGGATTGTGCCGTGCGCATATTCTCGCCGGGCTATGTTTGTCAATTTAATTACCATTTCTGGGAAATTTCTGTATTACGTCATATATTTATTGCCGGTTTTGGCTCATGAAGTTCCGGACATCGGCCATAGGTTTTTCCCAGGCTGGATGCGGTTCCGGACATCACCCCTAGGAAATGGAGGGGAAATCGTTCCGGATATCGGTACTAGTCGAAGCCGAAATTCCAGATTACGCCTCACCCACAATAAGTGGGGGTCCTGGTGGGACTGACCCACTGAATATGGGAACATAAATTCTAAATAGTTTAAACCAGGGACCATATCATATCCTAGTGCATGAAACAAGATAATTATGATTCTAGAAATTCTCACACTAGAGTCGTAACATCTCTATCTTCAATTCACCCGCATTACTGCACGTGATCCCACAAACAACAGTAAGCTGAGAGCCCCTGACCCCTGTTTGTTAAGGATGGCGGGGTGAGCGGGAAGCTCACATCAGACAACCACAACACCCTCCCTTCTGGGTCCCTAAAAATCTTCGACTTCCCTTGAAGAACACCAGCACTGATAACCTCAAGCTTGGGCACCCTGGCACGACATATGTAATAGTCGAGCACTTTAAAGACTCGACTGACATACTTGAACGCTGGAACTTGGATACGGCAACTTGGACATCTGGACACATGGAAGCACGAGGACTTGGATAATTAGACGGGTGGATACTACCACTTGCTTGAATTTTTAGCCTGGGCGGAGAGGGTGGAGGGGCATGAAACGGGTCTTGGCGTATGCACATCATGTAAATAGTGGAATCTTGGGTAATGACATGGTTGGGTTGATTGAGTTGGAGGAATTGTGGTGCTTTGTGGCCCTGGGCCTATCTCAGCGCGAGTACAATGACGCATACATCTTGAGGTGGTTCACTATGCAAAGGAGGGTTTGTTGGTTCGGCACTCGTACATTTCTAACTACACCCAATCGATAACCACTTAGCGACATCTGTTCATAGGTCCATGGGTCTTTATTAAGCTTGCATTATAGTATGCGGAAGGTCGGGGTTTGTATAAAACGACAGCATGTGTTGAAGAGAATAATAACCATCAAATACATGATTGACGAAAAAATCCAATCATTATATCGAGTCTAGTCGTGCGCATCGTGCTCACGACCACAATGCTCACGCGTCCACCTCCATAACCTCCGCCTTTGGCTTCTTCTCCTCCTCACCCGGCGGTGCAACCGTCGCCTTGGCCGCCTCATCTGCTTTGGCGGCCAGCCTCTTTGCCCGCTCATCCTCATACTTCTTCTTGTCCTTTTCGATCTCTTGGATCAGCAAGTCGACGCTGCCGATGCCAATTTGAGGAAAGACTCGGCCATGTCCGAGCAGAGAGGCTGCGCGGAGGGCTTGCCAGCATATCTTGGTCTTGGTCTATCAACATCCAACCCCTGTTAGAAACAAAAATGGGTTCAACTTGAAAAATATGCGTACCAATTGGTGCTCCTCCAGCATTCTCTGCTTTGACGTCAACTTCGGTGCAGGCTTTGGCGCCCTCGGCAGCTCCTCATCGTTCGGACGCGCGATGATCGAGGTCGACTGGGGCTGCGCCCCGGGTACGGGTGTACCGGGTCTTGACGGGATGCCTGGTTTGGCTGGTACACCAAGGTTCGAGACGGACTTGGCGATCGGTTTGGGCGCAGATGATGAATCTGCCTCGGTTGTCGGAGGCTGCTCAGAGGTAGAAGAGTCGGGTTGAACCGGGGGTGGTGGTGGTTTTCGCATGGCTTGCTCGGCGGCGATGGCTGCTTCGGCTCTTTGGATTTGGAGGTTGACGCTTTTATTGAGATTTTCGAATTTTTGCATTGAGGGCGGTCTAGTGACCAAACGATCAGTTGTTTATTGGTTGGGGTTTCACGAGGACTTACTTGATAACGTCCTCCAGGTCCTCTGGCCCGCTGTACTGGGAATCCCACACAGCCGTCAATGATGCGCTTCCCAATGGGTTTCGCCAGACATCGAGCGGCCGGAAGATCATATCTTCCCTACTTTTTTTCGCCATCTCTTCGTCTGCCTTTGCATCAAAATCACGCCTCTCAAATGGCTGACAGAATTTGTTCTTCCAATCAACCTGCGCCACTATCAGAAAACCACACGCAAAAACACAGCGGTGGACTCACCCAATGTTCATCCCGAGCAATCAACGATCTGATACTCCCCGCACCCGTAGTCCTCCATTCGTCTAAACAATTCGACATCATCTTCCGCACCCAGCTCTCGTCTTCCGAAGATAGCGTAACCTCGCCCATCAGTTGGCGCTTTCGACGCGGAGCTGGGGCAGCAGCCGCAGGCGTTGGAGTAGTTGCTTTGGCTGGTTGCGATTTGGCGTTTGGGACTAGCATGACTGGTTGGGGAGCTGGGGTGGGTGGAGTTGAAGAGGCGGGTGGGGGTTTGGTGGATTGAGAGGCAAGTAAGAGGTGTTTGAGTGCGACTACCAGTTGGAAAAGAATTTGGCGTCGGAAATTTGTGTCGGCCAGCTAGAATCAACGCACGGCACTTTTAGTAGAGTGCCAACCAGCAACTAGGTCGACATACCTCCAGATCCAACAAGTCCGGCGACGTCAGGAACTTGGCGAAAAAGTACTTGTCTGCATCCGCCTCTTCGACAACCTGTCGCTCCGTCTCCATCTCCCGCGCACTCTCATCCTCCATCTTATCCCTAACCCTCCGTACTCCGACCGAAGACGCCCGCTTGCGCTTCACGCCCACGAGCGCGGGCGCACCCGGCCCAGACCCTTTGCCTTCTCTTCCCATCAACGCATTATCCTTCCGCGTCCGTTCACTCAGCGCAGGAACGACCACATCCACCGCCTTTTTGAACGCCGCAAACACATCCGCAGGGCTCAGATTGCCACTAGGAGGCGTTGGTATCCCGTTGGCGGACGCGACCTGTGCGGTGGTCCCCTCGGCGAAAGCGAGCGGTTTGGCGAAGAATAGTTGGAGTTGCCAGAAGGTGTTGTATAAAATGCGTCGTTGGTCCGCTTCGCTCAGTTTTGGGCTAGACGCCGGTTTAGGCGTTTCTGCAGTGGGCTTTTTGTCTCCATTTTCTGTTGGTTCGCTAGGCTCGACGCCCTCCATCGCATCCTCCCCCTCTGTTTTCACCGCCGCATCAGGTGCATCTGATGCCTCGGGCTTAGGATCGGGAATCGCGACGCCGTCCCAGACGGAGCCAAGTTCGCCAGGAAGGTTGACACCACTGCGCTCGGTGATGTCGAAGATGCCACTTTGGAAGGTGAGGAGCCGGCCAGCGAAGCCTGTGCGAGCAGCTCGGGCTTTGAGTGCATTGAGCGTTCGTAGGACGACGAGAGCTTTGCCCTTGGAAGGAACCATTCCCTAGAGAGATAATAACAGAGCTTGAGTAATGAGCCAGAGATATGAGAACGTTGGCATACCTTGAGAAGACGTGCACTACGATTTTCGACCCAATCAAAGATGGTGATACAGGAGTCAACGGTATGAGCGTCCAGGACTTCTTCCAGGACCTCGAGGACGAACTGCCAATTGCAGACCTCTTAATATAGCATGTCGCATCAGTACAAATGACACCCCCGCACTATTCGACTCACCAAGCTCGGTAAACACAAGTGCAATATCCAACTTGCTAGACAGCTCGGAAAAATACGCATCCCGCGTCTCAGGATTAGCCGTCTGCTCTCCCTCCTTGGCCTACGCCTCCTTGTGTCAATGCGTTTCCAAAACCAAAGCTTGATAACACATACCACATGCTCCCATATCCTCGCCCGAATCACATACTCCCACTCGCTCCGGTCCTTTGGCTGGCTCGGAAGTTGTGCGAGCTCGTCACGTATGTAATCCACCAACTTCTCGACATTTAATTCCGAAACTTTCTCGTAGACTCTACCAAAGCATTCGGATTTAGGTGCATACCGGTCCATAAGCGTGTCGTCGTCGAGTTGCTAGCCACTCCAGATAACCGCCCGGCGCTAAATAAGGATGAGCCGGCGAACCAAACAAAATCAACGATGATCTCATCATGAACACTCCGACGAGCTTGGCTCAAATTACTGTTCAAGTCGATGCGCTGAGTGTGGTGAAAGAGATAGAGGATGCGGTAATTGAAGCGGAAGATATCTGGGTGAGCTGCTATGAGACGGGAAAGCCTTCGGTGCATGGAAAGGTTCGGGTGGCCATAGACGAGGAGGCGAGGGATCGGTGTGTGTTCAGTGGACGGGATGGGGTCGAGTGTCAGCAAATCGCAAAAGTGAGCGTAGATTCACAAATAATCTGCCTATAACTGTTTTAATATGTGCTGCTTGGACGTTTGTAGAATACCTTCCACATATCTTGTCTCTCTCTCCACATCTCCACCCGCACCGTGCGCTTCCCATCACGCACAGTCAGGCTCCCGCCACCTCCCACCAGCAGAACATCATCCAAACTAGACTATGGCATAACTAGTCTGGACATATCACCCGACGGGCAGGTCTGGGTTGCAGGACTCGGGGACGGATCTGTCGTGTTGGGAAAACAGGCGGAGATGCCTATCGCAGCGGTGCACAGAGCTTCTGTATCTAGCGTCAAGCTTCTTGCGGATCCTGGTTTGGGAGCGAACGAGTGGAAGGTTCTTAGTGCCTCGGACGACTTTTCAGTCTCCCTCTCCTCCTTCACCACCTCACCGCCCTCGACCTCAGCCGTCCTCCGTCTAAAGTCCCACACACGTGCCGTCACGTCTCTCTCCCTGCTTCCGTCTTCCGACTCTCAAGCCATCTCTGGCGGTAAAGACGGCACGCTCCGGATCTGGGATATCTCTCCCGGAACGGGCAAACAGCTGGGGATGCTTAGGTCTTCTGGGGATGTGGCTATTATGGCTATCTCTGTATCTGTCTCTGGGGTGCTTGCGGCGATGGCCCTTCAGTCGGGTCATTTTGATTTAGTGGACCTTGACACTCGGTCCACCATCTTCTCATCCTCGTCCTCACCTTCGACGACGAAGACGTATGGAGCGCTGGACGCAATCGCTCTGTACACTCTTTCTGAACCAGACGGGCGCCATATACTTGTAACAGGCTCCAGAAGCGGAGTGCTGTCGTTTTATATATGCGCAGTGAAGGGCGGAGGTGTGGATGTCAGGAGCGTAGGAAGTTGTGTAAGAAACGGGGCTGGCGTGTCAGATATCAAACTCGTAGCCTCCTCCAAAAGCAGTACGTCTTTTCCTCTCGTGCATTCACACACCTTGCTCATTTTTCCGAAAAGGCGATTATCCAACTGCTCTGGTCGCCACAACAGACGGCCTTCCATACCAACTCCAGCTTACCCCAACTCCCGGGTCTGAGAGCCTAGAGTTCGAGGTTGTAGCAGAGTATGCGGGTGGAGCAGACTGTTCGCCTATCCAGTCTATTATAGGGTGTGTCAAATCGAGGGAGGTATGGATGGCTGGGGATGATGGTGCGGTATGGGTGTACGAGCTTTGACATGGTTCAAGGTGCAATGTACAATAATTGGGACGGGAGATATTAGGCGTAATTTACATGCACAATTGAAATTAACAAACCACACATCCATTCTTATCCTCTTTCTTGCCCCGCCTTGGCCCTGGCAGTTCAATCCCGCCATGCACCCTCCTCCCGACCTCACACATCAACTCGTCGTACCGCTTCCTCAATTCTTCCTCTGTAAACGCTCCCCGCCCACCATCAATCAACACATCTTTATCGTCCTGCCAATTATACTCTAGGAGACATTGGGAAGGGTCAACGAGGGAAACGGCGCAGCGGGCCTTTTGAACGAGCCAGTCGGCGTCCAAAAGGTGTTTAGCCCATTTCTGGGGGATGCATGTGTGGGTGAGGTATGCGCCCAGGAGGGAGCCTGCGACTGTTGCGTTCCTATTAACAAACCGAGGTAAAATCAACACCATCAACAAGTAAGGAGGGACTGGACTGGACTGACGTATCGGCATCCCCGCCCTGCATCGTAATGTCCGTGATACACCGTTCAAATAGCCCTGCACGTTGATCATCTGGTGTCTCGAGCGCTTTTCGCAGGGCCCATGTACCCGCTCCGAGACATTTGAGGGTGTAACCTATTGCTCTACCACCCACCCCATCCAGAATTAGCACTCTCCTTGGCCGATGGACGGAGAACACTCACTGTCTATCATCCAACTTCAACTGCTCCAAGTTTTCAGCATACACATGTTCGCGTACCTCGAGTCTTTGCTGCTCCGAGAGTAGGACAGGTGTGTATGTAGAAGGCGTACAAAGGGAAGGAGGTGGGGGAGATTGGGTAAAGTCGATGGCACGCTCCACAAGGACATTGAAGTCTGAAATGGTACGCAG
This sequence comes from Ceratobasidium sp. 414, assembly GCA_019616945.1. Taxonomy (NCBI): domain Eukaryota; kingdom Fungi; phylum Basidiomycota; class Agaricomycetes; order Cantharellales; family Ceratobasidiaceae; genus Ceratobasidium; species Ceratobasidium sp. 414. Next base: position 121,434 of record WSTK01000031.1, read on the forward strand.
TTCGTTGCGCATCGCCTGAAATGAAATGTTATCGGGTGAACTATAGAAAGGGAAGGGAGAGACGCACGGCTGCGACCAGAGCCGTTACAACCGTACACGAAACTAGACATCTATTACTTGGTATTAGTCGAGGCATGCGGCTAGTATGAGGGCAGACCTTGGGTCTGGATGAGTTGTGGCGGCGACTTGGACAGCAGCGTGCATCGCCCGGTCTATCCCATTTATTCCGTCGCGGTCTTGGAATAACAGTGCTCCAATGATGGCGGTTCGCATTACCGCCCCGTTGGCTGCGACAAATCGATTCGTTCCCTCCCAATATCTAGACGTTATTCATCAATACTGAACAGTTTCAGCACAGCATGAACGCACTTGACAGCCGTCCCAACCGGATCCTCTTCAAACCCCTTATCCCGCACCACATTCCCAACAGTTCTCCCAAGTCCAAGCGGCAACCTATCAAGGCACCTCAAGCCGTTCGTCACCCAGAATTTTAACCGCTTTGCAAAGTCGAGCGCGTCGATCTCTGTACCGCCACTAGCCAGGAAGGACAGCAAAATGAGTAACGACTGGTCGGTGTCGTCTGTCCAGCCCGAGGGCGGGAACATGGCCCTGTGTTGGTCTTGTTTCATGCCGACTTGGTTGGGTGGGGGAGGGACCCGAAGCGTGAAAGACGGATTGGAGCCATAGAGTTCTATAGAGCGCGAGCGGGGGAAGAACTCGGTAAATAGGCCAATTGCGTCGCCTACCGCACCCCCTAGAACAGTTCCCAACATCCTGCTTTCAATCGGCATGTGGAACTAAATGTGGTGGTCGAGAGCAAGTTATGTCCGGTGGCAGTGCCTGGAGATTAGATTACCGCCAGGCACCGTCACCTGGGGAAAAAACGGTTATTGGAGTTGCAACAGACGACAACGATGGGCCTCCGAACGACGCCTGTCGCGATCGGGATTATCCTCTGTACAATTTTGCTCTATTTTTCCCTCGGGCCCGAGCATGTCCCCCATATGAACCCCTCTGCGTTTTGGCGCGGGACGGCAAATGCGCCGCTCACGACCGACGCGGTGCTCAAACTCAGCGACGCGCAGCTCTCGGCATTTCATGCTTCTAACCCCTCGTTGGCTGACGCGTCCCCACTTCGTCAGCGACTCTCTCTTCTGGACTATAACCCCTCGGTACCGCACCCTCATCTCGGTGTCGCGTCTCGGATCATTGTTATCGGCCTTGCGCGCCGGACTGACCGACGCGCACACATGGAACGGCTTCGACGCGCCATGGGCCTCGAGTTTGAATGGTTCGACGCGATCGACACGGCTGACCCGCGCGTGTTTGAGATTCGGGAGCGCGTGAGGTGGGCGAGGGAGGAGAGCCGCAAGGGGGTGGAGGACAAGGTACCAGATCTGAATTTTGCGTGGTCCGAGGAAGTGGAGAAGATGCTGAAGGAAGGCGTGCCGGATGAGCCTGTTGGTGAGTCTCAGGTGTCAGTTCGTTGTTGAAGGAACGGTTGGTTTACAAGTATCAACAGGCATAAAAAACGCGGACATCTGGTCCCTGCACGACGACCCGCGATATGCGCGTCTCCCTCCTCTCCCGCCCGTTCCAAACCCCGATACACGGTACGTCTATCCACTCCCCTTGTCACACCCAACTTACCCATGCGCCTAATAGCAAACCTCTCAATCACATGGGCGGCTTCAACATTACCATGCCCTTCCCTATCTCATTGGGCGCTGTTAGCTGCTGGTATTCGCACTATCAGGTCACCCCCCTTCCCCCTACTCCGTTGACTAAACTGAAATGAACCTGGCGGGACAGGTGATGCGTTTAATTGCAGACGGCCCCGACGACACAGTCATCGTCCTCGAAGACGATGTTGACATGGAGTTTGACCTTGAGAAGCGGCTGAGGGACATGTGGCCTGCCTTACCCAAGGATTGGGATATCGTTATGCTTGGTACGTCCCCTCTCCCTACCCCTTATCTTCCCTCCTTCCTCCCCAACTCGTGTAACCCTCACTGAAATTGACTCCATCAGGCCACTGCCAATCACACGAATGGTCCAAACCCAAACTCAAAAATGCCCCAGCTCTGCACCGCTCGACTCACACCATGTGCACACACGCCTATGCCATCTCCAAACAGGGTGCGCGGAAAATGGTTAGATTTTTAAGGAGCGAGCTTTTCGCATATTCCCGACCCATTGGTTAGTCCTTCTCTTCCTCCCTCTTGCCCTCCATTTTTGTTTTGAGTGGGGTACTGACACGCACGGCTGAAATCTGCAGATCACACATTCATCCATCTGAACTACCACGACCTCACCATCAACTTTTCCATCCTCCCCACCGTCGTTCTGCAAACCAAAGACAACCCGTCAGACGTCGAGGGCGGCACGGGAGGGCTCAAAACAGAGTGGTTAGTCGACAGCGCCATGGAGCGTGTGGACATGCTAGAAAAATTGAGCAAGCCCGACGTCCGGATTGAGGGTGCCAAGGACCATTTGAAGAGTTAAGTAGTGGTGGGTATCCTGAACACTGTACTCTTTCTTGATTTTTTTTTCGCTTTCTTATTTGTGTAGATGTGTGCTTTTGAGAGATGTGCCATCGTGTACCAAATCCTGTAGGTGTGTAGAGATCTCCGAGAGATATTTTGTGTTCCTATCAGGTGATGCCACGTGACTTAAGCCAAATAAACCCCGCCCCAACCACAAATGGGAATTGTATCCTATAACAAAAGTTCTATGTTTCCGCATCTATTTTCACCGAGGGGGCCTGGCTCAACCCCAATCTTGTTACACCTTCCAGTTGCTCGCGCTACTTGCCCGACCGGTTTCAGAAAGGGTCTTGAGATCTTACTGCGCCTTCAGCTCTATCCTACTTATGGAATTTAATAAACCAATTTCTTATTGAATCTTCATTGTTACTACAGAAACCACCTGGCCAGGTTCAGACCTGCTGGCACAAATCACTCCCAGAGCACGAGGCTAGCCAACACTACCACGGCACAGCTCTTCGGTTCCTGCAAAACATACTTAAGAACATCGCATGAAATAAACAATCAAAAGATGGACTTACGTTGTGCCGCTTGGGGCTCCGGTGACATCAGGTACCGCATGATTGACTAGGTCCACAGTGAGTGCTATGCGACGACTGGTTGAGTGACAAAACGTTTTGTACATGTAGGGTCACCGTACCCGCGGGAGTGTTGTTGCCGTATTCGCTGATAGCAACTGCTAGGTAGCCTGCCACGTATGCGCTATATGCCGAGGTCAGAAGATGTCCTTGACCCTTTCCGAGTGCACTTACACGCTATTGGTGGGTGTGTTGCATCCAGCCAGATCTGACGGGCAAGTAGCTGGGTAGAAAGACCAAACGTCCAACCCGGGGCCATAATTGCTGAAATAGAGATTTAGTACCGACAGTACCTGAACTCGCCCATGTTCTCATACCTGTTGGAGGGAAATGCTTTACTCCGCGGGAGCGAACCAACCGTGACGGCGGTAGCAACGCGCGCTGGTGACCCGGTGCTGACATCCCGGGCAGAGAATCCTGCCGTGATCAAGTATGTATGTATGCGCTTGAATATGGTTTGAACCTACCAGCAGTAACTACTACATGAACCCCAGAAGCAACGGCCGCCGCAACTACGTTGTCCATGGAAGTACTTATGCCACCCCCGATAGCCATCACAGCGATGGACGGGCGCCCAGTAGCCTTGAACTGGGTAACCACCCAGTTGACACCATAAATGATGTCAGATACAGTACCGCTACCGGCATCCGAAAGAACTTTGACGGCAATCCCAATTGCAGACGTTGCGGTCCCTCCGGTGGATGCGCATAAAGCCTATGGCTCATGGTTAGTGGTTGTAAAGAAAATACCGACGCGACCCACCGAGGCAGCAATCGCAGTGCCATGACTAGATACGAGTTTGTTTCAGTTGAACACTCGACCGCTCCCTGAATCACATACCCATTTCCGTCTGCATCTGCGTACTATCCGCTACGTGAACACAGAAAACCAGACCCGAGAGAGATGACTCACCCCTCCAAATGTCTTACCCCAGATGGCTCGTCCTCCAAAACATGGCTGGGTGGCGCGAATACCTAATAGCCAGTTTCATCGACAAAGGCCATCCACACGCTGAATGAGCTACACTACCAGTATCGAGGATGTATATATCCACTAGGGTATGCGTTAATAGGTTTCTGGTTAAACGGGCTGGGGTAAATGCCCACCTCCTGCCCCGCCAGCTGCCTTCTTTGCCAATCGGTGTGTCACACTTGCGCCGGTTTGAGGCCCAGGGTCGAGAACTCTGTAGGGAGGTACCATTAACTGTGTGAGTTTACAGCGTGGAAAATGGTTTATTTTCAAGCACCTTTTTGCTTCCTGAATTGAGAGGATCTGGTCCCTATAAATGAAGTATTAGCATCAATTGAAACACAATACACCAATGAGCATACGTACCTTTCAATGCTTTGCACCTCATCCGACGCTTTGAGTGCTGCTAGCGCCGGAGGGGAGAGCGCAGCCGCATAACCATGTAGGACAGAGTCATATGTGTACTTTAGCTCGAACCCATCTCTGCGCTCGGTAGTGTGTTTGCCAAGATTAGCACCGGGCTTCAATGCACTGCATATGCACCATAAGCAACCTCAAATGCGCTAGCAGGTACATCTTACACAATGTATATTTCATCAGTGCTTGCAGCTACTAGCCCTAGGCTGAATATGAAGAGTAAAGCAGTTAAAGAGATAGCTACACGTTTGAGCACCATGCTGTCAACCCTCAAGAAATAATGCATACAAGCCAACTCAGCTCGGACTATTATATAGTGGAGCACGCTGCCAAGACCTCAAGATGCGCGCACGCATGGTATCGCTGACACACCACCTCTAGATGAACGATACCATGTGGATAGTCGCATCTAAGATGTGGCTGACTGACAGCAGCACAAGACTCGACTACTAAATCAGACGGCGCTTGGTCGGCTTCTCGGGTCTCACTAGCTCGCTGGGGAACTGCGATATAGTCTCGGGAGGGCAACTAGCCTCGTTAAAAGCATATCACTCTGGGTGAGGGAATGTTGTGGTTTACGCAAGGTTTTGGCAAGATCTACCAGCCAGCGTTAGGATAAGAGTAGCGGATTGTGTCCCAAAGTATCAAGAGGTCATAGAAGCTGTTGTTTCATGTGTCGGGTCGGTCGCAAGAAAGTATGTGTAGCCTGAGTAGGTATCAATGAAGGGGCGGATAACAAAAACGTGTTCTTGTCCTGGTCAAAATAACCAATTTGATTGTATTTGTGAATAAGGTGGTAGATGAGACGGGCGAAAGGCTAAGATATTTCGCGCATTTACGTGGTTAATGACAGTGGAGCTGTAACAGTTCAGAAAGTGATTGCGCTGAGCTGGGCTCCATCCTGCTGTGGGCGATGGTGTGTTAAATAGAACGCACCATGCTCGGGAAACTACACTTACATCAAGTAATAGAACTGGCCTAAGATATCAGCGGGCGTTACCTCTCACAGAGAATCAACCTAGACTTACCATGTTCGTCATCTATCCAAACCTCGGATCTTTCCCCACCGATAAGCTGCCCGACTAGTTCGTGCCAAAACAGAGTCTTCATGTACGGTGCAACGGCGTAATGAGCATTATCTAGCCAATCCGATTTGGGAGTGCAGGCGTCCACTGAAGCAGGCTGATAAGTGCCAGTGTCAACTGCAGCTGGCCCACGAGCTTGGCTTGCGGCTTCATATTGCTGAAGTTTTCGTCGGCTAAAATCCAGAATCCAGATCTTTGGGCTCTCAGGTTCAGCACGTATGCCCTCACACAGGTCACAAAGAGCACCCCCAGGGCAATGGGTGCTCCTGTGCAAGAGCAATGTGCGCGTACCGGATGTGACAACCATCCAGCTGAAGTCAGAGAGTTTGTGGTTATGCACCCAGCGGCCGAGCCAGCCCCATTCGTGCCATGCAAACGTTGGAACGCCTGCCGGTCCATCGGGCGAAGCCTCGAGCTTTGCACGTCGGATGAAGGAGGAGAACACATAAGCAGGGACGAGTAGCCACGAGCACGAGTCCAAATCTAGCCCATCGTTTTCAGATCCGAATCTAGTTGGTAGATCAAGCTTGAACCTGAGCACCCGCTCATCCTCAGAGACTTCGAACACACAGGCCGAGTGATGTTCGCTAGCGTTGGACAATATAGCGGAGTATGCAGGCGAGGCTGGAAGCGGAGAGGGCGAGAACGAGGGGTCAATATTACACACACATTCGATGGCCAGACTCCCAGGATAGACCCGCGGTCGATCGGTCGGTAGCTCAGGAGCAGAACGAATCTTTGGGAGCTCGAAAGTCGCAACACGGTCGATTTTTATTGTCCAATCCGAGTCTTCATTGGGATCTGGAGGTGGAGGATGTTTCATCCACTTCACCATCGGGACAACCTTGAAGGAAAACACGTCAAGATATGCCATCGGCTGGTCCCGATTTTCGTATTTGAACGTGCATCTCGGGACCACAATGGTGTCGGAAGTGAGTATCCCAAACCCTTGGCCGTGGCCTGCAGTGATTACTTCATCCTGAGAACGCAACATTTGAGGCAGTTGAAGTAATAGTAGCAAATATTAACAAACCAGATGTCGCCTTCCCGTTATCCAATCCCAAACAACCAGCAACCTCGGCCCGCTGGCCGCCCTCACAATCAAAAACCTTCCAATGATTTGTGCGGCCGAACGCCAGAGAGGTTCGTGCATCCGAAGCATAGCGTATGTTAGTACCTCGCTCCGTGCTTGTGGATGAGGTGTGTTGGACGAGAGTGTGCGGAGATAAAAATTGCAGTAGTGGATCCCTAGTTAAGATTATTTAAAATAAAATAAGATCAGCTGAATCGCTAATGCTGATAAGTGCAACATACGCTTCCGCTTATTTTCAGTGTATACTAAAAGCACCAACAGATCGTACTTCGGTTCCATCCAATATCCCTGCACGTCCAACTTCGGCTCAACGACCTTCCACCGCTCGAGTCTCGTACCCTTGTTCGACGACGGCAAGCGCACGGCGTCCATCTGGAGTGGCAGGTACGAGTTACTATAAACAGATGACCACCGAGCCAACACGCCCCCGAAGAACACGGGTCGAATTTCTGGCTCGCTCAAGCTCCGGCCATTGCGACGGTCCACCCTAAAGCCCGCTCTCATAAATTCGGACAGATCATCAGTCCTAGACACGGTACGCGAGAGATGGGTTCGAAATATATCTGTTGCTTGGGCTGTTGAGACATCTGTGCGCGGGTTGAGTGGCTCAGTATAACCTGCTGATGCTAGTTCCAGACGGAATCGGCATTCGGGTACGGAACGAGTCAACGAATAAAACATTTTGCAGACCTGGCAAACTTAATCAGAGGGATGCGCGAAGATCAGGCAATTGACAACATACAAGTTGACACTGTCCCAATTCTGGAACTCGTATGTAGGCTAGGATTTTGCCCCAAAGCTCGGGCGGGAGGTTAAACGCCATATAAGACAAGATAGGAGAGCAGCCAGGAAGAATATAAGACGCAAAGGTTCGAGTTTTTTTTTGGCGGGTTCTGTTCAAAACCTTTTCGGTAAATGAGATGTAGCCACCAAATATTGAACCAAAGCCCAGCTGCAGCGGTACGAGCACGCACAGAGCGTACTACTTATGTAGACCCTTGTTCTTTCGAGCTGCAGCCAAGTCGATATGGAAGAATGTGACCGAACAATCGATTGTGATGCAGAACAAACAACTTGGGGGAAACAGGCGCCAAGCCTCCTGCTGGTTCTGTGCATGACCACGACAAAATCATATGCAGCGCATACCTGCCCGAGTTAATTGGGGTGCAGTCATCGGGAATTACCTTCCCTGTAGAACGTGAACCGGGGAATTTCAAACGAATAATTGTCGGGTAGGAGTACCTTCAAACACGGATATCTTGTTGGTTCATCTCGTTCTGGCTCGAGCTCGAAGCAACAACAAAGATACGTGCACCGCCAAACACAAGTATCATCAAGCTGTTGCTGAGACATACCACCGGAGGAAGGTAATAAACGCGAGCCCCCTGAGGAAAGTGCAGCGAATAATTCAACGTTAAGATGGGTTCGTATTTGACACACGTTACCCTCATTTACAGGTTTATACAGCTTCCAACACAAGTCTACCATTTACACCACCCACTCAAGTTTCTGCCCTTAACGGACCCTTCCCCCCGTCAACCAACACGTCCTGGTCCATCGTCCAATCATACACAGGATACGTTCCGTCGGGATCCACAAGATACCCCGCACCCCTGGCTTTTTGAAGCAGCCGACGCCCTTGAGATGGCTAGCCCACCCGACGGGGACGAAGTCATTAGAGAGGCATGTGCCAAGAAGCGAGCCTGCGACCGCTGCATTTCTGTCAGATCCAAAAAGAGAACCGAAGTCAGTATTTGCGGCTTAGCAAATATGGGGAAATAGACAGACGTATCAGCGTCTCCGCCCTGCATTGTGGTTTCCGTAATACACCTCTCGAATAGAGTGTCAAGCTCATCTTGCCGCGTGTGGATCGCTTGTCGAAGCACCCAGGTCCCGACCCCGAGTGTGGCAAAGATATACTCGTTTCCTTTAGTATAAGCGAATGTTGTTGCCAGGATTGCCCCCGACACCACGCCCGGCTTGCGCCGCGACATTACTTTCTCTGCTGCTGTCCCCGTCGAATCTTGCGTCGCGAATCAACATGGTTGGATCAGGAAGCTTGCTACCGCTATGCAAACCAGTTTCGGAACCACGTCCCCCGATATGGCTGATTCCTTCGACTAGCACCTTCAGATTTTGATTATTCAGGTTGATATCGTGCCCGATTGACTTTCTTTCTGCTTTTATGGCGGGTAGCTAGTGCAACCAACCTGTTCGAGCCAGTCGAACCTCATGTTAATTTCTGTATCCCTTCATCGACCTCTGATTAACGTATCTCCCAAGGTTTTGATAATTCATTCCCCTGATTCAACAATGCTCAGCCAGGCGAGTACAACTTAGCCTCAAATGATTCGCCGGGTTGGTCGTTGCAGCTCAAACAACGAGGTTAACTCGCCTCACCATTACTGAGTAAAAAAAATAGGCGCATATACCCGGTGTTTTGATCGATGTAGTAGCTTGATCAAGCTGGACTCTAAACCATATTGTTGAATTCTCAGCCATTTGTACAGCACCACAAATATCTATACAATATCCACTCCAATCATACCGAGCGCCGGTGCTGCTACATCCATATCAGGACCATGCCGGTGCGTCATAATCCTTATCGGTATAGTACCCTCGAACATTGGAATATTCGACGACAACGCCGTCGTACACGGGGGAGGCTTGATCGACAACCTGAGTATATGCTATATATACGGAAATGTTTACTTCAAATAAGCACACCCAAAAACACATGCTCATGCATACCCTTATTTCCACCAGCCCTCCAGCTGTCCAAGAAAGCTCCCTTCCAGGTGCACCATTCCCGAGCTCGCCACGTAAGATCTGAACACCATCACCCCGCTGCTCCACATCGTAAACTTCGCCTGCCGATATCACTGTCTCTTTGGTGGAGGTCTTTTCGTATGCCTTAACCTTGATGTGTTTGATGAGCTGAAGTGTGACGTTTGTGTATAATGCGGCGAGGGCTGGAGATTGGGATTGGACGGTGAGGACGAACGGGATTCGATCTCCAGAAGCAATAACAAGTGGGCATGGGAGGGCAATCTAGTGTGACAACGGCTAGATGAGCCCAAGCAGCCTCCAAAAATCGCAAGCAAAGATTACTTTAGCTTGAACTTCAGTGTTCTGGGTTACCTTATTCTTGCTAGAGGGTTTCACCATTGGCTTTGGCGTTAGATGTAATTCCTTCAAGGACTCGTCTTCGGGTATAAGGCTGGTGCGGTGACTGAAAAGTGGAGGTTGGACTCTTGGAGGGGTGTAAGCACGAGGAAGGTATAAAATGGGTACGACCAAGCTGGTTCGTTCAAACTAGTATCAACTTCAGCCCAATACCATAGGTTTACGACCCACCTTTCGCGACGACGAAGGCCGGAGCGAGACATGTCTACTCGAATGCGGTATCGTATTTCGGCCGAGACACCTGGGAGAAATTGGACGAATGAAGGGGGAAGAGGGTTTTCGTTATCATCTCCAGTCGTTGGGAAAGAGATGGAAAAGGGGTAGCTGGTTGTAGCGGTCGAGGAAGAAGGGTGATTGGTGTACAAAGTCACCGCACGTTGGAACAGTGTGCTCTCAATGTGCCCAGCGAGCACACCTCTCTCCATAAATGATGCCTTAGCTATGCATTCAACCTGAAGAGCATCTATCAGCAAACTGGCATCCCAACAGGACCAAAGATCGCGGCCACGCCTACCGTCACTTTCACTCGTTTGACATGATCTAGGCTAGTAACAAAAACAGTGCCTTCCACGGCGCTGGTGTATCCATAACATGGCGTATGTGTCGGCCAAATACGTGCTCCTAGGTCGAGCTTTATGCGCTGAGATTGAAAGACATATTCGTCGGGAAGATTCCCCGGAAGTGTGGACAAAGAAGACCGAAGCTCGACAATACGCTCGCCATCGGTCACCGAGGGGCTATACGGGGGCGATGTAAGAGCGGAGTGTACGCTAGTGGTGTAAGAAGGCGCAGCCATCGCAAGGCAAAGCTTCCACGCTTGACAGACCGAAGCTCGGTAGGGGGAAGAAGGCACAATGTCAGGACGGTTCGCCGAGAAGACACTTAAACCCCCTCCCGCGTTTTGTCGAGTCATTCACCCTCGACCGACACGTTTACGGTCATAACCCGCACCTTTCTACCCAATTACTCAGCGAGGTACCACCAATATAAAATGGCATCAGAGCACTACTCTGCGCAGCCTACGGCTAGTACACACTAGCACTATTTAGGCAGCATGATCGTCTGGCGATGCGGGAGCCTTGCTGTCCTAACTCAATCCCCAGTCGAGCCTCCAAGTGGTGCGACCATCAACGGTCGGGGTAACTTTGAAGGCAAGGACCGGTGTATATTTGTCCAAACATGTCCAAACAGATTTTGCGGGGTTGATGACTCGTCGAAAATTAATTGATGTGTGTATGTGCTCTTAAGCTCAATAGGAGCGACAGAAAGTCAGAGAACGTAAACTAGATGCAAGATTAAGAAATATTCCAAAGTTGAATAGCATTATTGACTTGAAAACACTTGAATACAGATAGCATACAGAGAGCGCGGGGCTCGAAACACCAGAACACACATCTCGTAAACTAGGGTTCGTTGGAATCGTCAGGTGCCGAATGCACCTACTCGTCATACTAGATTATCGGCCGAAAGTTATCAGGCTATGCAAATAAGGTTGGGTTTAGGTATGTTACATACCTGAATAACCATCGAGCCAGGCCAGGGTGTGACCAATCCCTTGCTGCTCAAGTACATTGTCTGTTGCGTGCCGTGAAGGTTTTGTTTGAACCTAACGTAAAAGTGTCGGTAAACAATACGTCATCCCATGGATAAAAAACGTACGATTGTAGTCGACCAGAAACACCCGGCGCACGGCGGACATTCTTGAGCTTGAAGATGCTCCTCAGGACAGCGGGCATAGTCTACCGGGAGGGTCAGGACCTTCCTTCCACAGGTATACACACTCGAGCCTACCTGTTCAGTGAACTGACCACCCATGCACCTATGCATTCCGAAACCAAACAAATTGTAAGATTCCCCAAGACGATCGGGGTTAACCTTTTGAGGGTCGGGGAACACTTTTGGCTGGTTATAGGACAAAAAGGTTAGCTTGATATCTCCCAAATATAGAAAGGATACGTACGTCGAGACCCGAGTTGGCCAGGCTCACAAACAGCCTATCATGCTCGTCCAGCCTCAAGGTATTTTCTCCATCCTGCAACGCAACAGGCTTGGTCACATCACGGAAGATGCCTGGAGCCTGCGGGCGAAGGCCTAGACAATGGTCCAGGTCAGCGATCATCAAAAATGGAGCGCCCTTCATCAACTCACGCATTGCCTCGCGGACGTAACCAGCCAACTTGCGATTGCTCTCGGGCGTCTGAAGTATAAGCGGTAAGCCCACAGTCCAGAGCGCTCAATTTCAGGAGTACACCTACCTCCTGAAGCACAAGCTTGCAGATGGCTTCCCTCTCCGCCTGCCGCTCATTGTCGAGGTAAAAGTCGACGATTTGGGTCGCGGCATGTGAATAATTGGCACCGCTTGCAACCGCGCACGCAAGCACATTCCATGAAAGCTGTTCGATCGACAGATCGCCCCTATTTTTGTACAGGTTGGTCAGGAATGCTTGTGCTGCATCGTCATCGCCATAAAGGCCGCCGGTGAAAAATGCTTTGATGTTGGCGACCGAAAAGGCCTATGGAACACGGAGTCAGATTGGCAGAAGTGATGTGTAGGTTCAGCCACGTACACTCTTGGATGCAATGGCCTCTAAATGGCCTTGAATGATCCCTTCCAGTTTATTCGCGACCTGCACGGCCTTGTCACGCAACACCCATCCATTGAGGGGATCGACGTTCAGGAAAATATAGCTAAAGTCCAAAAATCAGATTAATAATAGACATAAAAATGTCCAGAAACTCACGTAAACAACAGAGCGAGCATCTGGTATCCCTCCTGCTCCGTGATGAGCCCGTCCTCGTTTCCCTTACACTTAAGCGGCAGCCCAGCCTAAGTAACCAAAGGCATAAATATAAAAAACCCCAGGGCAACCAAAACACTGACCAATTCTTGGGAAACCCAGTACACGGGCACAAGGTTCAACACGTCTCGGACGATATCCACAGAGCGAATCTGGCTCTTGGACATCGAAAACGATTTTTCTTGAATCAACTCGGCAGTCTTGGCGCCATACCAGCCGCTATATCGCTCGATAGCCTCGGGCGTCACCATCGCCCTGTGCATCTACATCCACACACCCCACTTAGTACTAACCCGCCCAGTAAATAAGCATAAAACTCACAACGTTCAAATCCTGCTGATGCCTAGTCGGATCGTCCACCGCAAGGAAGAACCCATACCCGTTCGTCAACGTGTTCATATTCTCGACGTACGTCACGGCATACGTCTTGGAATCGCCCAACACCTCGCGCACCGCCGCATACGAATTAACACCAACAACCTCGCGCGCCTCCTTGGGTCTCTCAAAGTCGTACTGCTCCGCTATACCCATATCCGTCAGATGTTTCTTGATCTGGCTCGGGACCAGGAACGGGAACAACGCATAGACCGAGTTGAATGTATAGTGTTCAGGCAAGTTGCGCATGAGGATCTTGGAGAGGATGCCTCCAAAGGCGCCGTTGTTGATGTCGCGTTGGCAATCTTGGAAACCCCAGACGGTGAGGTTTTGGGGTGTGTAGTCGGAGGTCAGGAACCGGTCGCCTCGGCTGAGTAAATAAGAGTTGAGTGGTAGGATGGGTGTATGCGTGGTGGGGGACGTACGTGAGTGCGACAGCATCGGCGAGGATGGCCCTGCTGATGGTGTACCCAGGGCAGAGGCCGGCGCCATCGACGACAGGTTTGGCTTCTTCGGCTTGCATTCCGACGTAGAGCTAAGAAAGGGGTTAAGCATGTATTTAATTGATGCAAGCTTCCAGAACGCACCTCGAGATTATCCGGGTGGCCGTACAACCCAAGAGCAGCCTCATGGATCTCTTTGCGGGGATTCCACTCTTCAAACGACTCATACGCTAACCCAACACAGTCAACACCTCGCCCAACCCTCAAACGAAAAACTCACGTTTAAGCCCAATAAACTTTCTAAACTCGTTCAGCTAACCCGACACCCAATCAGCCTCATCTCCAACCACCGAAAATCCAACTTACTGTACAAACACCCCACTTCCTCGCCTGCATGATCCCCATCACTTCGACAACCTTCATCACCTCGGGCGTATTCCGTGCCGAAAACGCACCAGACAGGTACTCTGTCGCGTCGTGGATGATGTTTGCGAGGTCGGCGTCCCCGAATCGGTTAGTTACGGGGTCGCGTTGGAGCGGCTTGCCGGATTTGCTAAAAATAGACGGTCATAAACCTGGATAAGAGGAGAGGGGGGGGGTAGCTCACTCGTGGAACGTCCATTTCCTGACATCATCGATTTTGGGAAGCAACTTGTCGTCTGCAGCCTTTTTCGCGAAATCCATCCACGTAATCTACAACCTCCATCAGCCCTTTGCCTCCAAAAGAATTAGCCAAAACACCCACCGTAGCAGGATCTTTCCCATTAAACTGCTCCCTCATCATCCCCTCAGTCCACTTTTCGTCCGCAGCACTCAACGTCGCATGCCACCGGTACAACAAGTTGAACTCGACACTGCAGGCGTTACCCTGGCCGCGTCCTACAAGCTGGTGGTTCCACCCGCGGATCTCTTGCAAGGGGTTGAGCGAGTAGGTCGAGCCGACGCGCGTGAGACCTAGGATAGCACCGATATAGTCCGAGACGATGATGTTCATGAAAAAACCACAGTTGATGAGCCGGGCGGTGTTGAACAGGATATGGTCCTGCTCCTCGAGCGGCGTGCGCTTCGCTTCAGCTATCCCACCACTCATCGTCAGAACCACGAAAAGAGACAACAAGGAAAACCAAAACGTACTAGCATTCACACCCGACTTGCCCAGCCCCAAGAACGTAGATCCCGCAGGCGACGTATACGCCGTAGTCGTGTCGCCCATCACGGAAAAGACCGAACCAGTCATAGACGGCTCGGTGGCGGCGCTCCCTTCACTGCTAAAACGCGCGTGTCCCTGGGCAGAGGTATGCGCCGTGGGCGAACCAACGGGGCTCATCTTCTTGAGGTCTTCTGGGTCCCTGAAGATCCCGCTCTCGTTGACCTGGTACAGCTTCTCCACGATATACTTTTCCCCCCTATATTAGTATTTACTCCGCTAAAAGTGAAAAGGAAATATTGCTCACGTTGTGATTCCTCGAAAAGAGTACCAACAACGCGCTCACGGACGGGGGCATCAACAGTAGCCTGTTCTCCGCAAACACGTCTTCGTGCAGGCGACCCGTGCCATCGTTGCGCCGGACTTTCATCTGGGCCGCGAGGTCATGGCCGTAGAGCGGGGAGAGGTCGAGATAGGAGGATGTATCGTTTATAAAGGGCGACTCGGGTGAGGTCCTACCTCAAAATTTAAAATTGAGAGGAAGAGTTGGGAGAAAGTGGGACTTGCCGGAACAAGCTGTGGATAACGAGCACGGCAAACGCAAACATGAGCGAGCTGACGCCCGCTGGGTGGGGTTTCCCGCCTGGGGTATCCCGTTTTAGGAGTGTGTCAAAGATAAGATCGGGCGAAGGAAGGATCGAAGGCGGGATGGGCGTCGTACTCTAATCCGCATGACAGCCACATTATTACTCGAGTTCAGGTTGGAGAAGATGGTGGTCCGTACCTGAACACTCTTCACATAAGGCGTCTTTGCTTTGCCCAAATCGGGCATGGCCGGGTTGTTGCCGCTGCCGTCGGGAGAGCGGAATTGAGAGGTCGGGCCGACATAAGTTGCAGGCGGGTGTGGCAGGTCGGCATAGACTGGGACGTGTTAGGGTGGGAGTGTGATCACAGCAATGACCACCTACGGAGCGTGATGACCGCGTCTTGGAGCTTTTGCTGGATGATGGACCCAGGCTTGGTGCGACTGAGCGCGACGAGGACGTACTCGAGCTAAATTACGATTAATCCATGACCCACAAGTGTATAGCACCCACGCACCATCATTTTCCTATCATCCAGACCGATGGTATTCGCGTGGAGAAGTGCATCGGCAAACGCAGACTGAAAACGACAAGTCAGAATCGCAAGTTCGACGATCGCCGATAACGAGGATCGATTCGATGAGCACAGCACGTACAGCAGCCTTGAGGTCGGGCTTGATGACGGGGCCTCGCTTGATTTGCCCGCGCAGGTCGTCGATGCACTGGACGAGGAACTCTTTTTGGTCTTGGCGGTTGTACTGCCAAGATGGGTGTTAGAACACGCGCCCAAGGAGTGGCAAGCGACATACCATCGCCGGCGCGGCCTCCGCGTCCGAGAGACCATCTGGGGTGTCGGGAAGCGAGCGTTTAGACAGACGGATCGTGTCGAGGCCAGCAACGACCTTGCCGAGGGCGGCGGCGGCTGCGTTCTAAAATCGGGTAAATAAAATGCAAAAAAGAAAGGGACAGACGTACCCGGATTGCAGACATGGGGGATGGGGGAGAGCATCCCAGCAGCCACGAGGTTATATGCCCCGTGGAGCAACACGCCCAGTCCCGGAGGTTGATTGCCACGCCGGCCGGGTGTGCATGCCCCGAACTCGTTCCTGGCTTCGATAAGCTCGTCCCAACCGCTGGGCGACGTGATCTTCCTCTTTCGTCAGCGCAGAACTCCGGTTTTGTACATCTATCTTACGTCCGGCGTGCCTTTCATTCGTGGGCCACCCCCATTCGGCCTCGGCTATCGCTGCGCAACGCGGGCGGTTGCTTACACCTTTGTGTTGTGCAATGATTCTGTATTCAAACCTGGCATCACCGACCCCGATGCGGTTTGCACGCCGCCACTTGGAGCTCTTCTAGAATATGTTTCGAGTTTATCGACGAAATAACCATGCATCACTTCGAATGGGCGATGCCTACTTTTCAACGCATAACGCCTCGCCGTCGATCCACAGAGGAAGCATCTGCAAGCGCTGGTTTTTCGCGAAAATAGTCGACTGAGAATAGATATACTTCCGTGGTGGTCGACGAAATGGAGTCATAGCTGTTTGATAAAGCCAGGTTTCTATTGGCGCCCGCTGAGATCCAATATAACACGCTTTCGAGCTTCGTCTGCACACGCGCCTCCGAATCGTACGCCTCGCCACCTCCTCACGGATCTAGAATTGGAACAACGTTTGGAATGAAGTCATCGCTCGTACTTCATCTGGAAAGGTGAGCACCTTTGTGGGATGAACACATGGGCGCGCGTTTCAAGCCATGGGCGTCGAATCGACACGTCGGGCTGCGAGACTCGCACAGATAAGCGGACAGGAGGATACGAGAGGTGATGAACGTTACGTACAACTGTGGGTGCCCACTAATATCACTGACACTTCCTCAAATCACGCATGATTGTGTCTTCCCTGATCACAGCCTCGAGTCGACCACGTTTTCTCGCCAAGCTTAAACAGTGTTGTTACGTACTCCACCAACCCATGAACGAGTCCGTCCGGTTGGCCCGGTCCGTTGGCTGACTAAGCAGTTG